>WNGS01081656.1:0-11123 GCA_020271785.1 Procambarus virginalis | reverse complement strand
TTATTATTATTATTTTCATTTGTAGTATATTATTATATTGTATATTGTAATTATTATTACAAATAATCATCATTTAACCATCACTCATTTTTATCCAGGTAAACACAGTTTAGGAATGTTGAAGAGTTTGAGTTGCAGATTGACAGACCCCGAGATAAAGACAAGGTGAGTGTTACGCTTGAGATTCTTCAGTGAGAATACTGTAGGTCCCCAAGATGTGTTCATGCACTGTGCTCTGCTTCTAAGACTGAGGAATAAGATATTGTGCTCTGCTTTATTAATTGAGCACGAAATAATGTTCGAGCTATTCTTCTTTGTAATAGTTTACTGTGCTCTACTTCTTAAAATGATGTAAAACTTACAATGCTTTATTTCTTAGAACAATGTAAACTAACAATGCAATATTTCTTAGAATATTGTTAAACTTAAACTGCTATATTTCTTAGAATAACATATATTGTGCTGTTTCTAAAATTAACGTAATAATATACTCTTTCTTGGACTGAAAAAAATGGAACCACGTTGGCGACCCTCCAGGCAACGAGGATAAAAAACAGTTGTGACTGGTTAACTAAATATAATATTAGGTATTCCAATGAGCTCCTTGCATTCTTTTAGGATTCTTCAGAATAAAACGTCAGGAGAGGGAAATTTACATTAGACTCCTAATATGTTTTTTTTAACAAGATTGATGAAGCAAAGTACATAATTATTGATGAAGCAAAGTACATCATTATTGATGAAGCAAAGTACATAATTATTGATGAAGCAAAGTACATAATTATTGATGAAGCAAAGTACATAATTATTGATGAAGCCACCAATAATTTGAAGGCTGAAGTGAAGTAAAGCTGAAAGCAACCAAAGATTGGTTATAATAAATAGGGGTTGGCTTGGTTAGAGAAGGCTCAGTATAGGTAAAATAAACTAGGTTTGGCTTGGTCAGGTTAATTATGGTTTGGTTAAAATAAGCTATATGGTTGTCTTTCTTAGGTAAAACTAAGTTAGATTAAGTTAGGCTCGGTTTGAATGGGGTTAGTTTCGACTTGGATTGTTTAGGTAAGGACTCGTTAGGGTAGACGAGGTTTACATTGGTTAGGAGAGACGAGGTTCAGCTTGTTTAGGAGAGACGAGGTTCAGCTTGGTTAGGAGATCCTGGTTTAAGCATGGTATCAGGAGTATCAGGGAGAGTAGAAGTATTAGTTGGGGTACACAGACATATCGTGCAATCAACGTAAGTGCTGAAACGAGCTCCGGCCATTGATTATAGACATCAATAACGCTAAAGCAGTGATGTCAAGTCTTATGAAAAGCTTCTGACATTCACTTTGTTAAGTACTTAAATGGATTAAATATATCATAACCAAATCGGGTATTCTAGTCCTCTAGCACAAGATTGGATTCAGCACTCAAGCAAAAAAATTGATATTGCACTCTAGCTCAAAATTGGGAGTAGCACTCCAGCACAAAATTGGATATAGCACTCTAACAAAAAATTGGGTATAGCACCCCAGCACTGAATTGGATGGAGCACTTTAGCACAAAATTGGATGTAGCACTGTAGCACAAAATTGGCTATAGAACTCTAGGACAAAATTGAATATGGCACTCTAGCTCAAAATTGTACTAAGAATATGTACTGAATCTATTGAATGTTCACATCCTCTGGATTTCAATATTTACAGATACTAACGTAACTATAACTAGTCTGAACAGAAGTAAACAAACCAAACAAACTTCATATTTGTAAATGAAAAGAACGCAAAAGTACTTAGAAACGTGTAAGAACACTAGGAAATAAGTGGAAATACTTAGAAACGTGTAATAACACTTAGGAAAATGTTGCAACACTTAGAAACATGTAATAACACTTAGAAAAATGTTGCAATACTTAGAAACGTGTAATAACACTTAGGAAACTGTTGCAACACTTGGAAACATGTTGCAACACTTAGAAACATGTAATAACACTTAGAAAAATGTTGCAATACTTAGAAACATGTAATAACACTTAGGAAACTGTTGCAACACTTAGAAACGTGTTGCAACACTTAAAAACTCTTAGAGACGTCCGAAAATACTACGAAACGCGTAGTACTCGAAATACTTTGAAACATATAGAAACTCTAAGAAACACATGGAAACACAAAGAAACAATTGGAAAAAATGGAAACACTTAAAAACACTTGAAAACAGAAACGTGCATAATCACTTAAAAACAGTTGGAAAACATAAACGCTTGGAAACTCTCCTAGAAGTAAAGAGACACGTAGAAACATTCGAAAACACTTTGAAACGGGAGGAAACTCATTGAAACGTAAGGAAATTCTTTGAAACGTGAGGAAACTCTGAAACGTAAGGAAACTCTTTGAAACGTGAGGAAACTCTTTGTAACTATGTAAATAATTATAAACGTTCTTGGTCACTTAAAAACGTTTGGAAACCCTAACGTAGCTTGCCAATTCACTGTATTCTGTTTGGGCATAATAATCTTATTACCCTTCAAGGTCAACCCAACTACTTCATATTACCCCTGAAGGTTGACACAATCACTTCATATTTCTCTTGAGGGTCAACACAATCACTTCATATTACCCTTGAGGGTCACTCACTGCATATTATCTTTGTGAGTCAACTCAATTACTGCATATTACTCTAAAGGGTTGACGCAATCACTGCATATTACTCCAAATGATTGAAACAATTACTGTATATTACCTTTGAGAGTCGACACAATCGCTGCATATTACTTCTGATGGTCGACACAGTCACTGCGCATTACCCCTTAGGATCGGTACATTCACTTCATATTATTTTACTATGAAGATTGAATAAACGTAAGGAATATATTTATTCAATGCAGACTTAGATTTGTCCCTTCCGATTGATCATCACAAGTTCATATCCTAGATCTACCCTACAACCGCCAACCGGTTTTTGCAACTAGGTTACCAATTACTGCTGGGTAATCAGAAGGTGCTCGGTCGACGCTCTCTATCCTGGCATCGAACCCGGCCGTAATCCTTCGCGAGGCGTGGTGCGAGTGTGCTACATTCGACTGTGGAGTTTATACATGTAAAATGCATGAATTACGGGTTTGGAAGATAATGTATATAGACATCATCATATAAATCTTATTAAACATCAATGGCACATAAATAAAAAAATTGTCAAGCAGATGTACAGATGCCCAGTTGAAGCATTACAAAAGTGTCTTTCATTTGTTGTTGCTTTGTTGACGGTTTTATGACAGAATATTTAGCAGAAGTGCAATCATTTTGCATCATGAATGCTAAAATTATTGCAAATTAGGAGCAAGCTTCCTGTATTCGTTCCATACCTTCACAGCTTGGAAAAAAATATGTAAATAAATTAAAAACTTCTACACACGTGTGTTTGTTTACCAACAGGTGCATCAGCTGGTGACCCTCCTAAAGCCACTACAGGTGTTTGACATGTGTGGCTGGTACACCCTCGGTCCCAGCTCCTTCCTGGCGGTGAGTACCTCCTAGGGGGGTGAGTACCTCCTAATGTTGAATCCATCCTGCTGGTGAGTCAATCCAGGTAGCGAGTCTCTCCAATCAGTAAGTCCCTCCTGACGATGAGTGCCTCCTGACGTGTTCATTCCGGCGGTAAGTCTCATAATATGATACTCATATAATAAGATACACTGAAAAATATATTCCTACATGAATACAATAATTATCGCTGAAATAATATGGTTGAGAACAAGAAATCAGTAACTCAAGGCAATGTTTAATTTAAATCAATTTAATCTTCAATGTTTCATTCAAATCAAATGAATCTCCAATGTTAAATTTAAACCAATTCAATATCCAATGTTTAATTTTAACCAATTCAATATCCAATGTTTAATTTAAATCAATTCACTCTCCAATGTTTAATTTAAATCAGTTCAATCTCCAATGTTTAATTTACAACCTGGTGATGCATTCCTCAGTGTGTGAGTATGGTGGTGACCTACCTGGTGATCCTGCTGCAGGTCGGCTCCTACAGAAAGCCCTAAGGAAACGAGGGACCCAAACTGCTTTCTTGTTCAGGGAACAAGACGTTGTTCGTGTGCATACTGCTGCTGCGTTTCATACGTCTTCGTTATGTACAGAAACTAGATAAGTTTTCATCGAGCACTCAAGTGTTCAATTGCGAAACCTGTGCATATTTCTTCAATCAGGGGTGATTTTGCATTAATTCAACAAATTACCAGCAATGAAGGACTTCGAGGTTGTATAGAACAATAATAAACTTGGGTAGTAAAGTTTGAAAACCTGTAACTTGTATAATAAATAGAGACTAAGCCGCCAGGATCGAAGAAAGATGAACAGGTTTCGTAACTGGACACTCAAATATTTCATAAATCTTCGTTTCGCTAGTCATGTACCAGTATATCATTAAAGACAATAACCAAACAATGGAATATTTATTATTCTTTCCTAATTAAGACTATTCATAGCCCAGTAGATAGAGCTTTGGCACCTCACGCATGGGGTTCATGGTTCGGGACTGTTGTTGATCCCAGGTGAATGGAATCAAGCAATGGCGTTATATCCACCTCACAACAGCCATCACCACAAATTGTGTCACATGAGAATATTCATGACACTGACCAGAGAGAGTAACCCAAGCACATCCCTGGATTGGTACCTCGCATCGTCTTATATTTTCCAAACTGACTTTTGCATTGTCGGTTGCAGATGATCCCAGGAAAGATGAATTACATTCACCACGGTATATTATCAGAGGTTTGTTGTTAAAGAATCAGCTACTTGGAACAAAAGATTCAAGCAGCACGGGCGATGGCGAGCCCGAAATAAACTTTATTATATGGGCGGGGGAGGGGGGAATGGGACGGTATTTAATCTGCTTTTATTGAAGGACAGCTGAAAGGGTATGCGGTCAGAAGCCAGTCTTAGTTCCCAGTAGTCCTAGTAATTAAGCGCCTGTAAGGTTTACTGAGTGGCCAGATACTCAACAATACAGAAGATATTGTTTTATGTATCAAACATGATACAGTTGCTGCTGATCTGTAACAAAAAAGTGTTTATTTATTAAAGTGCGCAAAGCGTTTCGGGAAATAGCGTTTGTCACTAATGTAGTGACAGTGTTGGCATCAGTGTCCTCTCTGATCTACGACAGTGATCTCTATCCTTGAAAGTGTTCTCAACTTTAATGTTTCCCTACGACAGTGACCTCTGCTTCTCCAAGACAGTGACCTATGCTTCTCCATGACAGTGACCTCCGCTTCTCCAAGACAGTGACCTCTGCTTCTCCAAGGCAGTGACCTCCGTTTCTCCAAGACACTGAATTCTGCTTCTCCATAACCGTGACCTCTGCTCCTCCAAGACAGTGACCTCCGCTTCTCCAAGACAAATTACCAGCAATTGTCACCTTTGCTTCGCCAAGGCAGTGACCTCCGTTTCTCCAAGACACTGACCTCTGCTTATCCAAGACAGTGACCTCCGCTTCTGTAAGACAGTGACCTCTGCTTCTCCAAGACAGTGACCTCCGCTTTTCCAAGACAGTGACCTCCGTTTCTCCAAGACAGTGACCTCTGTTTCTCCAAGACAGTGACCCCTGCTTCTTCAAGACAGTGACCTTTGCTTCTCCAAGACAGTGACCTCTGCTTCTCCAAGACAGTGACCTCTGCTTCTCCAAGACAGTGATTTAAGAACACATTCACTTGTTACATCTGACCCCCGAGCTGATAATTTCTAAGTATTCTATTATTATGTTGTCACTTGGTCAGCTCCTCAAGTTCATCATTGTCAGCAACATGGAGGTTGCAATATCACGAAGGACACTTGACGATGTTTGTTTATTAGAAAATCAATGGAATGAACATCGAATGGACACCAGAGGGTGTCCGATCGGTCACGACATCAAGCCAAAGAAACCATTACCGTCCAGTCGAGTCTTCAAGTTCAGTTTGTGTCGCACTCAGAGCAGCAGGCCGTCCACCACACGCACTCTGACAGCAGCAAGCCGATTACCACCTCACACACTTTGAGAGCATCGGACCAACCACCACCACATGCACTCTGAGAGCCGCAGACCAACCACACCCACACGCACTCTGAGAGCAGCAGACCAATCACCACACGCATTCTAAGAGCAACAAGCCATGCCTCTAAAGCACTTAACCGGTTACCAGTTGAAATTACAACTCGAATCTATGTGAACAAAAATCACAGTAAATATAACGATATTCTTGAAGATGAAAACATCACTATAATAACATATAGGTATTGTGTTATATTCACAAGAAATATGTCACCACAACCAACATCCGACGCTTGATCTTCATTATCATATATCAATTGTTGTTGTTACATTTACCATTATTGTTCATTATGTTTATTTTGTTCATTATGTTTAGTGTGCTTGCCTAGACTGTAGGAAGTGGTTTTCTTTGTTATAACCCATAATGAAGTGATTGTTCTTATCTCCTACGGTGTGATGACTATTCCCATTGTACATAGTACCGAAATTTTTTTATTATATGGTGTGGTGATTGTTTTTGTGGAACATATCGTGGTGCTTGTGCTTGTCATATTTAATGGTGGAATATTTTTAACGGTTAGTCATCATTGTGTTCGTTTCGTTGCTAAACCATGATAAAGATAAAGGAATCAATCAATCAAGCCGAATAGAATACCTCAGGTAAGAGATTGAGAGAGTTGTTTGCTTGTTTTAAAGAAGCTCTAAACACCATATATATAGCAATCTCTGTTCGAAGACGTCATCCAGTTCTACATTTATATAAGACATCGTGGTCAAGCGTTCTTATAACGCAATAATGCACTTCATGGTGATTGAACTTGGTGCACACAATGTGGGGATTGTACTGTAATTCAAGGAGTGGGAGGTGTGTAAAGTTCTCATTGATGTTAGAGTTCTTAGTTGATAATTTTCTGTGCTTGCTAATTTCACACCGAAATATTTTTCAAGAATAACAAATTTTCACGGTTGAGATATGCATGTATATATGCATGTGATATGTTTGTAGAAGTCAATCACAGAGTTGAGATATTTTCCTTGGTGTGTGGGCTTCATGCAAACCGATAGTGATGAATGAATTCATGGTTCCTAAAGCTGACACTAATATCGAGGAAGCTGCTAGTAGACGTTGGATGGAAAACCAAGATTCCTAACACTGAGACAAATGTAATTGCATTGTACAACGAAATTTACATTCAAAGAAGTGATAGTCAAATCAAACTTCTCTCTTATGCTGTTTCCTTGAGAGGGCATTTTTCCGAAAATCCGAAGAAAAATGGAATATTTACGAAAAATTACGAAAAATACTACAACGTTGTGGCAACACTGTGCTGCAAACCGTTTTATGTTATCTTGATAAATAACGTAATTAGAGTCATATTTCCTGCTGCAAGTTTCCCCAATCCGGTCCTCGCGGCCTGGGTGCGCCGTGCGGTATTGTGTCTTACGTTGTAGAAGTCTAATATTTCGTAATAGCGTGGAAAATAGCGTTATATGCATGAAACTAATATAAACTCACTTATTGGCAACTGTCTCGTGTGAGGGAGATGTGGGGTCTGGTAGCTCAGTCACTCTGTGTGTCCCTGAGGGAGTGGGTGTATCGTTGACGCGCTCTCCCAGAACAGCGCTCCCAAAATAGTTATTTGGGCTATTTGTACTGCAATATGACGTACCAAACGAACAAGAGGAAAGCGCTGAAGGCTAGATGCATGCGAGCTCTCCGTAGAAGGTACTAGCTGGCCGCAATGCGTAGATCACGCACTGTGAGGAGTGTGGTGGCGTCTCCGCCAGCAGTGTGAGGGAGCTTCTCGCAGCCCGCGCCCCCCCCCCCCCCACAATCCCACCTTCTGCCGCCTCACTTCTTGCACCAGCTACTCCTCATGCTGGACATACGGGACTGGTACTTTAGTAAGAAGGACAAGGAGATGCAGAAACCAACGAGACGCACCACCAAACCAAGCAAGGCCCCTGAGGGAGCTGACCCCGGTTATGGGGCAGGGCCCTACTAGTGCCACTGCAGTGCCACCTTCAGGACCCATATTTCTGACCAATTATATTAGGTTAGTATCTTTTAGTGTTATATTGTGGTATTACTTCATAAATATTTGTACATATATAACTGGTGGCAAATATTTAATTAATTTTTATAATTTTTTTTTTTTTTTTAATTTTTTTTTTCTTTTATTAATCAGGCGATCTTCATGGAACTTGCACACCATATTGAACCCATGCCTATCTATAAGGCTGCAAATTTTGAATGATATTGGTCGGCATCAACCTCACCCAAAGGTAGGTGAACTTTGACCTTCGTTTGTGGAGGTAAGTATTTTACAACTATATCTCACTTCACAGCCTTTATTTATTATTCAATTTACATGAAACTTGCACAGTATATGTAGAGTTTATGCCTCTAAAAAATTATATAGCGTTTCTTATCTATGTAGATTTATTGATTTTATAAATATTGGTATACATCATTTTGTTGCATACTTTTTTGGGAAATTTTAAAAATCTGTATTATTGCACTAAATACATCTGGGATAAAAATCCTTTATCAAATTCTTTATTATATAGTAAGGTCATAGCTAAGTGTCATAAAAATGATTTTGGTTCACAATTGTGGGCTGTGAAATTATTTGAATATTGTTGAAAAATTTTCTATTTTTTTTTTCTCCCCCTCTATTTAGGCTGAGATGCTGAAACTTGGCCCAGTTGCAGCATCTTTCACATGTATCAGGATAATAAATTTTGAATGCCCTACAACAACTTTTATATTTACAAAGTAATGTTCCCTTGAGGAGTAAAATGTTCAATGACTTCTTGAACGACATGAATTGTTGACAGTCGTCAGCAATACAAAGTGGGTCTAACATCAACAATAATATGCGATAAAGGATATAATGTCATCTTTTAATTTGGTCAGAACACTTAGCTCGTCACTGTCAGTGATATAATGGCTGTAATATCATGATAGAAGCTTGCTGATATTTGCACAAGACAATCAATTGAGCATACACAAGTCCATTAGACATTCGGGAGTGAGGTGAAAACAACAACCCAGTAAATATTTTCTTGCATTCGAGTCCTCAAATTAAGTTTCTGACGAACTCTGAGAGCAGCAGACCGTCGACTATATTCACCCTTTGAGCTGTAGACCGTCCACCAAACGCACTTAACAAAACTGCCCGATTGGTATTATACCCTGAAAATCACTGGAAAAATCCTCAATACATTTAGCAATAATCATATTGAATCCAAAGAGTTCAACAAAAGACACAAGAAATATGTCACCACAAGCGACAACCGGGGCTAGGTCGTGGCATTGGCGTGTACTTGTGATCGGTCTCCAGGTACTTGGAATATTTCCATACACAGTGTCGCAGAACCAGACTCGCTGCTCCTACAAGTTCAATCTTAAGCTCTGCTTCTGGGGAGTCTTCACACAAACACTGATCATTGCCACAGCCTCATTGTTTTGTAAGAACTTAACTGTTATAATAGGCATTTCTGAAACGAAAAATAAGAATTATGTTATGTCTATGACATCAATTAATGTGTCGTTAAGTATCTTCATGCCTTTTCTTTGGATAAAAAGCAAGATACTTGTTGAAGTTATCAAAAAAGTTTCAACAATAGTCAGCGAGATTGAGCAATAAGAGCGAAACCATTAGATAATTATTGGTATTGTATTCATCGTAGTAGGAATACCAATGCTTAGTACAAGTACATACACTTTTCACATGAATTCGGCTTTTGAAGTGCCTCATGTGATATAATTTTTGCTACTTAGTGCACTCCAGTGGACAGTACCATTACTACTTTACAAGTTATTATTTAATCTGCTCCCAAGACACCCACGCCTTACTACAGAAAATAACGTGAAGGTGTCAGTCAATGCGCTGTCTTCATTACCAAGAAATGTATTGTTACACTCAAGGTTTGTCTTATTTCCTGAAGAAAGCAGATTAACCATATCACGTGTCCTGAATTATATATATATATATATATATATATATATATATATATATATATATATATATATATATATATATATTATATATATATATATATATATATATATATATATATATATATATATATATATATATATATATATATATATATATATATATATATATATATATATATATATATATATATATATATATATATTGTGACGATAATCTCTTCCCAGAGATTGAGCCTGCTATATCTTCTCATCGTCCCGTTCTCAACAATATGCAAGATACGTTTTATAGTGGCTTAACGTATATATCAAGACAGCCACACGCACCTGCAACTCCCTCCTTACCCCCACTTCTGCACACCTGGTCGCGCCGACGGCTACAGTCCCAGACAAACTGCTTGTTACTGGACGCTGCGTTCTCATTGGCCGCTAAACAACACACCACCCCAGCTCCACGCCAATCACATTCCTCGCCAGCCATTGTCAGGACCGCCCAGCCATTTCTCACCAGAATATCTAGTGCTCTCATGCTATGAACACCTAAGTTGACTCACCTCTAGTGATCAAATAGAGGTTTATAGCTAGCGCATATATTCCCAGCACTAATATTATTTTGCTTGTTTTTGTATGTCACTTCTCCTCCCTTTAACGTAATCCAGTTTTATGTTCAGTTATTTTTCCACTTGTTGTTCTGCACCATTAAGCCAAGATTTTTGCCTTTATTTCAATTTGTTTTTAGTGTTAATAAAGAGCATTGTTTATTATTGTGTTTTATGTCTCTTCCCTTACCTTACCACAGATTATCAAACACGCAGTCATCTGTTTTTTTTTCTTTTTTTTTTCTTTGTAATTTTATGTGGCCCGGCCTTAACATCTGCCAGTGGAAGACTGCCGACCACCAGACTCCACTACTTTACCGTCACAATATATATATATATATATATATATATATATATATATATATATATATATTATATATTATATATATATATTATATATATAATATATTATTAAATATGACCGAAAAAGTAAGATTAATAATTTACCACGAATTTTCTCAAGTTTCTTATATTCTTTTTCACTGTTGATGGTAACTGAAAAATCAATTCTCCAAAGTTCATTATTTCTAGTCTGACGCGAC
>WNGS01081653.1:0-13905 GCA_020271785.1 Procambarus virginalis | reverse complement strand
GGGGTAAAAATATGCGGAACAAAATTAGTAAAAGTTTTGGAAAGAAAATTCTTCAACCACAATATAAAGGATGGGCACGTGTGAAAGGGAGAGATACACAGTCTAATGGAGGTGATTTCAACCCAGATGTAGTAAGGTATCGAGAACTTTGTACTCGAAATACTACTAGTATCAGTGATCAATGGGTGCAACTATTTCGCTTATAAATTTTGACAATAAGACAAAGGGTTAGAGAACGGAAAGTAGAGTTTGGAAAAAGTATAGACTTTAAAAATAGCGGATAATTTTAAATATAAAAGTATCATACAATTGTGCAATAAGAGGAAAACCTAGAGGGAAGGCAGGCCAGGAAATGGTGGACCAAATCAGACTGAAATGCAGACAAGCAGAATACAGATTCACCCCAACATCATGGAAAAAAAATACAGTGGAGAATCTAATAATCCTTGGTTCAAATAATAATGGCAAGAAACATAAACGAAAAACAGGAGAAACTGGCAGAAGTACATAGGTAAAAATGCAGAAGAAAACGGAAAGAGGTTCAACAGGGCCGGAATAATACATAAAATATAAGAAGAGTATCATGACAAACTTGGAATATGATAGTGTTTATAAAGCAAAGAAACAACAAAAACCTCCTACATACATACCATCTAACAAGGAAAGAACAGAAAGAGACCAATGACTAGATTACAAAAAAGGGGGATTTGAAAATACTGGAAATGATAACGAAGTTTTCAAGAATTAAACACTCTTTCCATGAGGTTTCCGAACTCGAGCCTGAACTAGCCAGAAAAAAATGATACGATGAATTACGAGAACCTTTAAATCCAGGGATTCCATCACAATGGTCGTACTATGCAAACTTCCAATCTCTTGTGCGGTGTCCGTCGAGAGTACTTCCTCCCCCCTTCAGAGCAGGAGAGATTGATGAAATAGAGGGGATACAGAGAACATATGTTGCAACTATATATACATATAGAACACCTAGACTATTGGGATCGTCTCAAACCTCTCCAAATGTACTCTTTAGTAAGGAGACGAGAGAGGTATCAATATATATATAATATATATATATATAATATATATATATATATAATATTATATATATATATTATATATATATATATATATATCTATTCTTAATGCCCAACTTACCTAAACACGCAAGAAAAGTTATTCAACTTTAGAACACTTTCCCACCAGGAGACTCGAACCCTAGCCAGCAGAGAAGCCTTCCAGCAACTGGCATAACAGGTACGCCTTAACCCCCTGCACCACGCTCAGACCCTTAAAAGAGATGGTAATTTCGGGGTATTTCAACACTCCAAAGACTACCACCTCCCAAGAGCACTTGACCCCTCACTTGCTCTAGTGCTCTTGGGAGGTGGTAGTCTTTGGAGTGTTGAAATACCCCGAAATTACCATCTCTTTTAAGGGTCTGAGCGTGGTTTAAGGCGGGTTAAGGCATTACCTGTTATGCCAGTTGCTGGAAGGCTTCTGTGCTGGCTAGGGTTCGAGTCTCCTGGTGGGAAAGTGTTCTAAAGTTGAATATATATATATATATATATATATATATATATATATAATATATATATATATATATATATATATATATATATATATATAATATATCTATATATATTATATAATATATATATATCTATTATATGTGAGAAAGCTGCATGAACGCGCAAGCCATATATCACCAAGAACTCTTTGACCCGGCCAGGATTCGAACCCATGCCGTCCAGGATCACCCCTAAACGTACACAGTACCGTGACCACCGCACCAATATATATATATATATATATATATATATATATATATATATATATATATAAGTGTATATATATATATAAGTGTAGGGACCCATAGCCTCGGAGAAGAAAATAAAGAGTACTCAGAGAAGACCTTGTGGATCCTCACTGAACACTTTGATATTTTCTTCTCCTACCACCCCTATTCTTTTGGTATGTGTGTATATTTATCTAACTTTTGAAAATGTCATTACACAAAAAAAGTTACAGTATTGATTACATGCAGGGTACAAGCCTGCTTGTCACAAGTTGAAAAGCTCCCCATCGCTCCTCAGATGGCGGGCAGGAACCATGGATGCAGTGAGCATTTCCTCTCTGGATTGCCACACTGAGGCGCTGAAAAGAAAAACTGACAGCTCTAGGGTCTCTAGTTGTTTCGATTAGCTTAAGACCCCAACTCCTTCAAAAAGCTAGCAGCACTTTTACCCCAGGCACCAAGTGTCTCTGAGGCAATGGGGACAAAATTGTAGTGGTGCTCAAGGTCTCTGTATTTACGTGACTTGGCCGCTTCCCGGTGATTGGCAGCTCCTCCTGCTTGAGTAGCACCTGAAGTCAACATAGGTATTGGCTAAAGTTGAGACGCAAGTGTAGTCCCACCCAACTGTCTACCATTCTTCCAGGGGTTCACCGTGATCCATCTGGGCGACCGACAGGCTCATTAGAGTTGTGGGACATTAGGTAGCGGGGCTCTCTCTCTCTGGCTGACAGCCGGCTGTGGTAAGGCTTCTCTTAATAATGTCATTGACCTTGCCGTGTCTTGCATGCCATCCTCCTGTCCTTTGGCAGAAGGCCATGCCGTCCGTACATGTCGGCCTCTACCTCGCTGCAAATAAACCTGTATTCGGTGTGGATTGGGGCAGCGAGACGGAGAGCCACAGCAATTCGGAGGGCCCTGCGGTGTGAGACGGGTGCCGGTTGCTGACATTGGGATTGTTAATAGGAAAATCACCCTGCATTGGGAGCTGCTACCGCTCTAAGTCGGGCAGTGTCATGTGGTGTTGTCGCAGCTTCTAGCAAAGTCGCAGCTTCTTGGTCGGCAATGGGGCGATCCCAGCTGGATTGCTTATGGGCTTCAGAAGGCAGTGGTTGGGGTGCTGGTCCTGCGAGAGAGACCCATTTGGTTGTGCGTCTGTGAAGCTGGGATCATGTACCCCTGCCTGTTGAACTAGGTGCTCAGGTAGGATTTCCTTCACCAAGTTGTCAGACCCCACTGAAGAGGACAGGAACGCTGGTACAGCATTTGTGTTGCTGTGCGCACGCCAACGGCCCCTGAGTCTGACAGAAGGGAGGCCTGTTTCCACTGCGAGTTGCTGAGGGAAGATCGAGGGCTTTTTCTAGTGTTGATTTCAGCAAGCTGTCGTACTCTTCTAATTTAATATTGTTGAAAGATGGCGAACATCTTAGAAAGTAGGTCAGCCTGGGAGGGACAAGCATCTGGTGATGAGGTAAAGTGCATCATGGGCATCGATGTCTTCAATCCTCTCGTTCATTCTCTTCAGGTCAGTGACCTTCTTACCAAGGACCTCGTCGATGGCATTCCTTCCAAGAGGAGCACCTAGGAGTGTGCTGTCCTCAGGGTTGGTTGTATGAATGTCAGGCAAAACAACCTTTATTTGCTCTATTATGTGCTGGTTGGTGGAGGTTATTTCGCACTTGGAAGGGTTCAGGGTGAGGCCTAGACTTGCTCCTTGCTCCTGAATTATTCTTATGTATGTCGTCAAGAGTGCGTCTGGGGAGCCGGCTAGAGTACCATCGTCCAAGAACCAAATGTTGAGCTCACTGGACAGGTATCGGTGACTTCCTTGATGACTAGGCAGAAAAGAAAAGGAGCAAGGGGGTCACCCTGTTGGACACCTTCTTGTGATTCGATTTCATGTTCCCCAAACATATATATATATATATATATATATTATATATATATATATATATATATATATATATATATATATATGTATATATATATACATATATATATTATATATATATATATATATATATATATATATATATATATATAGATATATATATATATATATATATACATATTGTACCTAGTAGCCGAATGTCGTACTTGGCCTACTATGCAAGGCCCGATTTGCCTAATAAGCCAAGTTTTCCTGAATTTATATATTTTCCAATTTTTTTCTTATCAAATGATAAATCTGTCCATTTCATTATGTATAGTTAATATGTTTATATTTGAGTTAAACCTAACGTAGATATATGACCGAACCTAACCAATCCTACCTAACCTAACCTAATTTATCTTAACCTAACCTAAACTAACACAACTAAGTCAATAAATTATGGTCTTAATATAAAATAATAATAATAATTCAAATAACACTATTAGGAAATTTTTTTGAAAATAAAGAAAATCACTCGGCCTATTAGGCAAATCGGGTCTAGCATAGTAGGCCGAAAAATGCATTCTGGCTCCTAGGTACGATACATGTTTATAATATATTATAGAATCCATCCAATCTCTCCCAGGCTCTCTCCTTCACCATCTCATGCCTGGGAGAGAATGGTATTCTGTGGTTAATGGAATTGTCCTATTATGAGCTTCTGAACTCTCTTATGGCTTTGAAGCATTGTGCGTGATACCCACAGAATACCATTCTCTCCCAGGCAATGAGATGGTGAAGGAGAGAGCCTGGAGAGAATGGAATTCTATAATATATATATAACCTGTATCGTACCTAGGAGCCAGAATGCATTTTTCGGCCTACTATGCTAGACCCGATTTGCCTAATAGGCCGAGTGATTTACTTTATTTTCAATAAATTTTTCCTAATAGTTTATTTGATTATTATTATTATTTTATATTAAGACCATAATTTATTGACTTAGTTGTGTTAGTTTAGGTTAGTTATATATATATATATATATATATATATATATATTATATATATTATATATATATATAATATCTATATATATATATATATATATATATAAACATATATATGAAAAAAAACTGAAGGGGTACGTCCCAAATTCGCACAGGAAAATAACAGTATACTGGAGTGAACGATATGGAAGGAAATGTAGAAAAGAACCAGTGAAAAACGAAAACAGAAATGTCACATGCACAATCAGAGAACACTCTATGAATATCAGAGGTCCACGGTTGTTCAACATCCTCCCAACGGGCATAAGAAATATTGCCGGAACAAAAGTGAATGTCTTTTAGAGAAAACTGGACACTTTTCTTCAAAAAGTGTTAGACCAACCGGGCTGTAATCCATGCAACAACCTGTTGGACCAAGCTCTCAAAAGTCAACACTCGGCCCAGAGCCGAGCTTGAGGGGTAGAAGAACTTGCAAAACTCCACCAAGGTATGATCAAGGCAAGATATGTTATAGGATCGTCGGTTTTATGTAGATACTGGCAAATTGTGGATAGCGGAAATTTCCGTTCGTTACCCGAGATCAATGAATAATGATGTGTTACTAAGATCACTAATTTTTATTACCCATCTAAATTGTGTTGATTTCGTTCTAGCTTCAGGATACTTTCTGCTCCTACCTAATAATCGGATGAACTGATCTATTTTGAAAAGTTATGGAACTACTTTTAAAGCCAAATTAAATGCAAAAGGATTTGCCTGGTATCTTTTACGTCATGGTATAAATGTGTATTTGTTTACTAGGAACACATGCGAATTTGTCGACTACGAACGCATTCATATTTGTCGATTAGGAACGAACGAGTATTTGTCGACTACGAACGCGTGCGAATTTGTCGACTACGAACGTACGCGCATTTGTCGACAAAGGCGCACGCGTCGTTGCCATTTCCTTAGTCGAAATCTAGCAGCCCGTCCTCCTGTTTTTGGTAATACTTATAGTAACGAGGAGGATCATAGACCTACAACGAAATTAGAACGTAAAAATCTGATCTATTATGTTGGACAAACCAAAACTATTTTTTTACTTTTGTTGTTTTGACAAATTAAGTTAACTATCGTACCCTCCCTAGGCTTAATACACGATATCTGAGGCCTAATATAGTACATATGTGTACTATACTACGTTTAGGAATATTTAAGTTTGTATTTTAGCTTCATTTATTTTAAAAGAACTCCTTACTAGTCAGTATACTACTATTTAAAAGCTAAGAACATACGAATTCTGACTATTGACGATCGTCACAATACATACTATCTAAACAGTAGGATGGGTTGCAGCGTTAATACTACAGGTTCCGGAGGTGTATCAGTGTTCTGTATAGGACTTCAGGCAGAATATGGCATATATTCTGTGTGCTAGATGGATCTGGTGAGGTGGGCAGATCGTGTATTTTCCACCACCAGAGTTTAACTATGTGCATTCCCACACTTCTTGGTGCACGTACCCTCGTGTGGTGCGCCTATCTCATCGTACCGTCATCTAGCATGCTTCAACGATTCTCGTATCCACCAAAGGTACACTTGTGGCAACATCGGACGTTCTTCAGCTCCTCTTACTGCCAGTATTTCAACTGTCGAGGTTTCTACCACAGTGGAGAGTTTACAGCCATGACTGCTGCCTTGTGGCATCTCTCTTATTTACCCCATACACTTTCTGGAGTGTCTCTTGGTATCGAATGGGATTCAGTTACCCATTATTCTGACTATACGGCGAACATAACTAGTCCTATGACACTACGTGCATAACACAGCATTCTTGTGAATGCTGTGTTAGTATTGATTATATTTATTTCTAGGAAACTTTCCAATATAGATTTGTTCTTGATACGTGGTATTTAAATGATATTCAACCTATTTCGAAAAGTAAGATACAATTGTTCAATTTGTGATTCTAACAATCGCACTCGTGATTATATCAATCTAAAACTCGTGTTCATATCAACCTATAACTCAGGATCGTATTATAACGCGATATCATATCATATTATAGCTCATCATATCATAGTATAGCTCATCATATATATTAGTATTGCTCATCATATCAAATTATAACTCGAGATTATCATATTATAACTCATGATCATATCACCAAATTATTTCTGATCATAAAAATAAAAAACTGTCAATTGACGTCATGAGAACTGCTCAAGTGCCAATGCATCTTACGAGTCTATCAATATGAAAACACACATCTAGCGCTGTTTATCGTCAATAACACAAAATACATCTCTGAGAAATACTTTTCCTCGACAATAATCCTGAAAGCCGGCCTCATTCTGCTGTCACCTCCCGTATGTGACAGTGTCATTAATATATTTATGTTTCGTTACTTGCTATATTTGTGAAGACTATGTTTTACATATATATATATATTATATATATATATATATATATATATAATAATATATATATATTATATATATATATTATATATATATATTTATATATATATATATATATATATATATATATTATATATTATAATATATATTTATATATAATATATATATATATATATATATATATATATATATATATATAATATATATATATATATATATATATATTTAATAATGAAGGGAGTACCACCTCTGGCTGGAAGAAGGGGGACCCATAGCCTCGGAGAAAATCACACATAACGCATTGGAGGGAATGTAGGTCTCCTCCAATACAGTTTCTGTGTGCTTTTCTCCTACCACCCCCTTCCTTTTTTTTTTTTGCTTATTTGTATTTAAAGGTTACAAACATACAAGACAAATGCTAAAGGTTATGTATCTCTTGAAGCTCCTCCGCTTCCGGACAGGACCCGAGGACGCAGCAAGCATTTCCCCTCTGGATCGCCACACTGAGGCGCTGAAACAAAAAACTGCAAGCCCTGGGTCTGGTGACGTCGATGAGCTTGGAACCCAATTCCTTGAGAAATCCTAAGGCACTCTGCCCCAGGGGCCATGCGTCTCAGACGCTATGGGAACAAAGAGGTATTGGCCTGCCAGTCGCCTGTATTTGAGAATTTTGCTGTTTCCCTGTGGTTGGCCGCCCCACCTGCTTGATCAGCTCCGAAGTGTACATAGGTGTCAGCCAGGGTGGATACACATGTGTAGTCCCACACCAACTGTCTACCCTCCTTCCATGAGTATATGGTGATGCCATCAGGCGAAGTGCGGGGAAATCCGGGTTCTGGACCCCTAGGATGCGAGGTTCTCTCTCCGCTGGCACTTAGCTGAGACGAGCTTCTCTTGATGATGTCATTGACCTCGTTGTGTCTTGCATGCAGCCCTTTGTGCTTCCACAATGCAACCCATGCAGTCCGTATTGGTCTGCTTCCACCCTGTTGCAAATACACTTGTATTCAGTGTAATTGGGGCACAAGGCGGAGGGCCACTGCTACATGAAGGGATTCTGGATCTAGGCGCGTGCCCATTGCTGACAGGGTACTGCCAGGAGGAAGTCTCCTGCATGGGGGCACGCACTGCTCTGAGGCGGGCTTTCTCCTTGTCTGATGTTGCGGCGCTGAGCATGGCATCAGCTACTTTTCCATTAGAGGGTGGTCCCAGCCGGACTGTTTGTGTTGTTTTGTTGGCTCTATAATGGTTGCTGGGGCTGCCAGAACATCCCACTGATTTGAACATTCAGTGAAAGCAGATCGTGTATTCCTGCTGAATATCTCAAGGTTGCAGGTAAGATATCTCTGACGAGGTCGTGCGATGCATGGGCATGCAAAGGAAAGGAAGGCTGGTAGAGCAATTGGGAGGCTGTGCAGACACCAAGGCCGCCAAGTCTTACAGGAAGGGTTGCTTGCTCCCACTGAGAGTCGTCCAATGGCAGGTTCAGGACTTTCACCAGCATGGACCTCAGAAGGTGTCATACACATTTAACTTAGGGCTGCTGTAGGATGGGAGACATCTCAGAAAGTAGTCAACTTAGGGAGAGACAGATATCTTGTGAGGAAAAGAGAGCATCATGGGCATCAATCTTGTCAATCCTGTCCGCATCTCTTTAGATCAGTGATTTTTGCAGCCAGGACCTCCTCGATTGCTCGTGGGCCAATGGGCGCACCCAGGAGAGTGCAGTCCGGTGGCTCGACAATGAGAATGTCTGGAAGAACATTTTGTATTTGCCCAGTGATGTCTGGTTGCGGGAAATTATTTCACCTTGGATGCATTGAGAATGAGGCCTAAGGCTGCTCCCTGCTCCTGGATTGTTTCCTTATATCCTCCAAAATGGTTTCTGGGGTCCAGCGAGAGTGCCATCATCCAGGTACAATGTTTAGCTCGCTTGTCAGACTATCAGTGACCTCTTTGATAGCTAGGCAAAAAGGAGGGGTGCTAAGGGGTCACCTTGTTGAACACCTTCACAGGAGTTTATTTCATGCTCCCCAAAAAGGAGCTTAGAGTCCCCACTGTAGCACGATCGGATGAAAGGGTAAAGGGGACGGAAATGGTTGTGTACAGCCCTGAGAACAGCGTCTCGTCTGACTTGATTGAAAGCATTTTTGAGTCAAGCTTTACTATGCCTTCTGGTCCGAGAGATCAGCAATGTAAGCCCGCGCTGCGTGTGCTGCAGCTTCACAACCTAGGGGAATCCCAAACCCGAGCTGGTGAGGTTTTCAGCAAGGTGGCTGCTTCCTGGCTGATAGATCTCACTGCAGCCTTAGCTACGAGGCGTCGGAGGGTGTTGCCAACGGCAATGGGCCTGATACCCCTATCCTTCTTCTTTAGAGCACAGAGTGCTGCTCCATAAAAGACAGGCCTGATATCCTCAGGGATGACGCCAGCCAAACACATGTTGGAGAATCTGGTAAGCTCCAGAAAGTCCTTTGCAGCATCTCCAAGCACCGGGTTCAGCATTTGTTTGATGTGCTGGGGTCTTAGACCTGTAAAGCCCCCTGCTGAACCTGTTGGGAAAGACATGGCTGCTTTGTACACCTCAGATTCTCGAACAGTCAAGGGTTCTATGCCAGCATTGTTTTCCTGGGGATCCCTGCTGCTGTCGGGGGCTCTGCGTGGGTGTTTGTCTTGAAGAGCCTCTGCTGTCGTGGCGTTCCTGGGGGCAATAGTGTCATCGCTGGTCATGATTCTGATGGCACCTGTGGTATTGCCCTCTTCTATTTTCCTGGTGATCTGTGCTCTCATTTGTGGTTCTCAGATGAGTTATTGTTGGTCGTCCTGCTGCTGGTGTTCTTGGCACGAGGGGGGAGGCGGACCAGGTTGTCTGCTCTGGGAAATTCATTAAGTGCCCTGATTACAGAGGTTGCTAATGACTTGTCTCTCCTGGCGGTAATGCTAGGCATGCATTCCCAATAGAAGGAGATTGTGCCACGATGCAGAGATTCTGGGAGCATTGTTTACCTTTGTCAGCAGACTGGTGAGTTTGGCTGCTGCTTGGTGACAGGCAGCCTTGGGGATGTGGGGCAAGGTTCTGGTGGACGTCGCTTTGACTGCTTCAAGCAGATTATTTGCTGAAATGAAGTTGAGGGAGGTATTGTTCCTCGCTCCTGCAGCAGGTTGGCCATCGTCGCTGCCCCCTGGGCAGCGCCTAGACCCTAGACAGCCACCTGAATTGACAGTATGATAGCGGACAGTTCCATTGAATTGAGACGATACCGTCTGTCACACACTTGACAGTTTCCTCTTGGGAGTTCATCTTCTTGGCTGGAAAGAGGCTGTGTCAGGTGCGACATTGGCCATGCCTAGATGTGATGACGCCTGGCTGCCCACTGAGTGCACCCTCTCCTTCCCAGGTGGAGAGTAACACGGCAAGCATTATACTCTCCTGGGGCAGTTGGGCATGGCCTCGGCACCGTGTGTGGGTAGGCTGTGTGTTGATGGGCGGCTGCTGGGTCGGGCGCAGGTAGCGGGGAGGGGAGATGGCGGCGGGGGTGGTGGAGGGGGGGCACGCGAGGAGGCCGCCGTCACACTTGTTACACACTATCAACACTCGGGGAAATCACACTTGTTACACACTATCAACACTCGGGGAATCACTAGTGCACTTTGTTTTAACACTACACTCACCGATTTGCTTATGAACGCACTAACTTTCCACTACACCACTGTAGGCAGCTCGAGAGCTGCCTACATATATATATATATATATATAATTATATATATATATATATATAATATATATATATATAATATAATATATATATATATATCATGCCTAGTAGCCAGAACCACATCTCAGCCTACTATGCAAGGCCCGATTTGCAATGAGCCAAGTTTTCACACGAATTAATGTTTTTTCGACTGCCTAACCTACCTAACCTGACCTAACCTAACTTTTTCTGCTACCTAACCTAACCTAACCTAAAGGATAGGTTAGGTTAGGTTAGGTAGGGTTGGTAGGTTCGTCATATATCTACGTTAATTTTACTCCAATAAAATAAATTTACCTCATACATAATGAAATGGGTACGCTTTATCATTTCATAAGAAAAAAATAGAGAAAATATATTAATCCAGGAAAACTTGGCTTATTAGGCAAATCGGGCCTTGCATAGTAGGCTGAGAAGTGCGTTCTGGCTACTAGGTACATATATATATAATGATATATATATATAGTATATATATATATATATATATATATATTAGATATATATATAGATCTGTGTGTGTGGGAAAAACCTGCTGGGATTGATATAGAGGAGACTACCAAGACTTGTACTGAAACTAAATTAAAATTACTGTAGCAAATTAATTCAACTAAAATCTCTAGCTAGGGTTTTAAATCCTAGCTCCTCTTTTCCTAATGACAGATTATGGGCTGTAAGGGGCAGGTGGGGTGAGTGAATTAGTTGATAGGTTGATTGTAGATCCACATCCACCTGCCAACAGTATCTCACATCAGCTTGTATTTTATACAAGGATAAAGATTTAATAAATTCAGTTATTTGACTGAACACTGGCTCTGTTTAAATCAGAGATTTAAACATACACAGTCTAGCCTAGCACTTAGCAGTTAACAGCCAATACACTTATACTATAAAACAATACAACACTTTAAATTGTAAATTGTAAAGTATGATAAATGACCTAAATATGGTCTGAGTACTGTTACTGAGTACTAAAATTATATTCAATTAAATGAACTTTATGATTACTTAAAAAATAACTAAGCAAGCAATTGTTAACTTAATTTATATATTCAAGTATATGCAATGTATATGATCATGTATATGAATAAATACAGTCAGCTTGTTGAATCTCTTCCTACACTCTGGACGCTCATGAGTATTGGTTCATTTATTGCGACTGAATCTTTTCCTGCACAAATGAACACTCATGAATCTAGAGCTTGGATAGACTCTGCTGTACCACAATATAAATAATCTCACAGAAATATGAGGCATTGCCTCGCTTTATTACCGACTATCAGACTTATAGAATATTAATGTTATACTAGCTTTAAGTGGCCAACTAATACGCTACAGTAATACACTCAATAAACTTATCTGAAGCCGGGTGCCTGTCTGACAAGTGTGCCAGACTGAAGAACTCTCTTGGCGAGTTTAGGCACTATATTTTATATTACAGCGTTGCTGTTTGATGATCTAGTACGTCGCTACATGATTTGGACTGCGTTGCAGAAGATAACAATATAGATTAGGGATGAGGAGGTGGAAACTGCGTCACTAAGTGCTCCACTTCACTCTTATTTTACATAAATGTTCTAGGATTTTCCTGTTGATATATGTCCAGGTACTCCCCCAGTTCTAGAGTGTTCACTGTGATAATGATATTAGATAGGTGTCCTTGAGCTGATAATGTTCGCGCTAAGGGACCGTCACCTGTTCACAGTTGTGTAAACATACGCGTTCTGCCCGCGCGGCTGTGGTGGGCGCTTCTCTCTTGAGATGCCCCCCCCCCATCTCCCTTGAGAGGGGTACTTACAATGAATATTGATTGATTATTTTTACAGTCTAGACATATGATTGAGATAAGATGTGATTATATAAAATTTTATAGGATTTAAAGATTATAAGTAGTACTGATAATACCACTGACTCTTAATAAGGATTCGATTTTATCTCTACCGGATACTACGTCAGTGTTTCAATAAATTTTAATTAACAAATCCTTCTAGAAGCTTCTGGATCCTTGAAAGAACATGCTCAATGTCACGTAGGCATCTATAGGGCCCTATGGCGTACTGATCATAGTGGCATCATCTAGGATCAAGCTATATATAATGAATCTATTGTGATTCTGATATGATTTTGATTTGATATAGATATGATATGGATATGATTTGATATGATATTGATATGATATAGAAATAATACATTTCTTAGATGATTATTAGATATGGTGGGTAAAAATTTCCCACATCTTCCAGAGGAGAGAACTGGCACAGAGTCCTATACTAAGGACAGTAGTAATCATATGTATTTATTTACTCTCCATCGGATTGATAATACAAGTGCAAATTTTGCTTGCACTTTTGTGCGGCTGTCCGTTGTGGACGATTGTGCTGTTAGGAGTCTGTGGGTCATGTGTAGTTAGAATAGTCTTGAGGTCTCTCAGGATCTAACTGCAGCTGGCTCACTGATTCCATGTGGATGAGTTTGTCCAATGTTTTGGGAAGTTGTTCCTTTAGACAGGATTTTGACTATTCTCAAAATCCCTGGCTATCTGGATGGAGTGAGACAACTTTACCTAATGTCCAGTCAGCCCTAGGGCCATCACTGTCTACCAAGACAATATCGCCAGGTTGGAGATTAGATATATTATGTGGGACATTGGCCCCATACTGATGTTCTCGTAGAGATGTAAGATATTCTTTTGTCCAAACATCATCCATTTTTGGATTATGCTGGACAGATGTTTATGCCCCTGAACCAACTCGCTCTGACCCACATATGAGGGATCTCTGATCTCATCATCCACTAGAGATGGTACTGTAGTCAGAAGTCTTCCATACATTAGTGTGCAGGACTTAATGGCTCATGTTGAGTAGGATCATCAGACAAGTAAGTCAATGGCCGGTTATTCACCCTTGATTCTATTTCCGTGATTACTGTCTGGAGTTCTTGAAGATTGATTTTCTGTGCGGTGTAGAGATTTTTCAAGGATTTTTTGACAGTCTATTAACCTTTCATAAAATCTCTCCGTGCCATGGGGCTCTTGGAGGGATAAATTTCCATCTGCAATGACGCTGTTCCAGTGTGG
>WNGS01081648.1:0-20000 GCA_020271785.1 Procambarus virginalis | reverse complement strand
GTATGAGGTCAATTTTTTTCATTGGAGTTAAAATTAACGAAGATATATGACCGAACCTAACCAACCCTACCTAACCTAACCTAACCTATCTTTATAGGTTAGGTTAAGTTAGGTAGCCGAAAAAGTTAGGTTAGGTTAGGTTAGGTAGGGTAGGTAGTCGAAAAACAATTAATTCATGAAAACTTGTCTTATTAGGCAAATCGGGCCTTGCATAGTAGGCTGAGAAGTGCGTTCTAGCTACTAGGTACGACATATTATATATATATAATATATATATTATTATATATATTATATATATTATATATATATATATATATATATATATATATATTATGTCGTACCTAGTAGCCAGTTAATTTTTTTAAACAAATTAACTTATCCATAATGAAACGGACATATTAATCATTTCATAAGAAAAAAAATTGAAAAATATATAAATTCAGGGAAACTTTGCTTATTAGGCAAAAAGGCCTTGCATAGTAGGTCAAGTACGACGTTCTGGCTACTAGGTACAACATATACATATATATATATATATATATATATATATATATATATATATATATATATATAGATATATATATATATATATATGTCGTACCTAGTAGCCAGAACGCACTTCTCGGCCTACTACGAAAGGCCTGATTTGCCTAATAGGCCGTGTGATTTTCTTTATTTTCTACAAATTGTTTCCAATTGGTTTATTTTATTTATTATTATATTAAATTATATTAAGAAGAAAATTATTGACGAAGTTATATTTATTGGCAGGTTAAAGGGTAGGATAGGTTAGGGTAGGGTAGGGTAGGGTTAGTAGTAGGTTGGTTAGGGTGGTTGGGTTAGGACATATATCTACCTTAGTTTTAACTCAAATTAAAAAAAATGAACTCATACTTAATGAAATGGATAGCTTTATCATTTCACAAAAAAAAAATTAGAAAAATATAGAAATTCAGGAAAATTTGGCTTATTAGGCAAACCAGCCGTTGCATAGGAAGGCCGAGTACTGCGTTCTGGCTTCTAGGTACAACATATATATATATATATATATAATATATATATATATATATATATATATATATATATATATATATATATATATAAAACTATAGAACACTTACCCACCAGGAGAAAGAACCCTAGCCAGCACAGAAGCCTTCCAGCCACCGGCATGACAGGTAATGTCTTAACCCACTGCACCACGCTCAGACCCTTAAAAGAGATGGTATTTTCGGGGCATATCAACACCTCAACCACCATCTCCCAAGAGCACCAGAGCAAGTTAGGGGTCAAATTTACGTTTTTTTTTCATCAAGTCCCTGTTGAATATGGGAAGACACTGTGTCTATGCAATGCCCAACTTGCCTAAACACGTAAGAGTAGTTATTAAACTATAGAACACTTTCCCACCAGGAGACTCGAACCCTAGCCAGCACAGAAGCCTTCCAGCCACCGGCATGACAGGTAATGCCTTAACCCACTGCACCATGCTCTGACCCTTAAAAGAGATGGCAATTTCGGGGTATTTCAATACCTCAAAGACTACCACCTCCCAAGAGCACTAGAGCAAGTGAGGGGTCAATTTTACGTTTTTCATCAAGTCCCTGTTAATATGGGAAGACACTGTGTCTATGCTTGAAGCACAACTTGCCTAAACACGCAAGTGAAGTTATACAACTTTTAGAACACTTTCACACCAGGAGACTCGAACCCTCGCCAGCACAGAAGCCTTCCAGCAACCGGCATAACAGGTACGCCTTAACCCACTGCACCACGCTCAGACCCTTAAAAGAGATGGCAATTTCGAGGTATTTCAATACCTCAAAGACTACCACCTCCCAAGAGCACTAGAGCAAGTGAGGGGTCAATTTTACCTTTTTCATCAAGTCCCTGTTAATATGGGAAGACACTGTGTCTATGCTTAATGCACAACTTGCCTAAACACGCAAGTGAAGTTATACAACTTTTAGAACACTTTCCCACCAGGAGACTCGAACCCTCGCCAGCACTGAAGCCTTCCAGCAACCGGCATAATAGGTACGCCTCAACCAACTGCACCACCCTCAGACCCTTAAAAGAGATGGCAATTTCGGGGTAAAACCTTTCCTGTAAATTTCGGGGTAAAACCTGTAAAACCTTACTAATTAGATTGTTTTTGGCAGCATTTCGATCCCAAAATGGCATAACATTAGCTCTTGCATCATCCGGAATTGCTGCAATATTGCTACCAGGTGGAAGAACTGCTACTTCGGCTTTGAAATCGCCATTGAACATGCAATTCATTGAAACTCCCATGTGCAACATTTCCAAAGCATCCGGCATGGGAAAAGTATTGCAGAAATGTAAACGTATTGTTTGGGATGAATGCACAATGCCCCCAAAAAATCGCCCGAGGCTCTTGATCGATCATTGCGTAGATTTGCGTAGAAACACCAGGCTATTTGGGAACGCATTAATATTGCTTGCAGTAGATTTCAGGCAAATATTACTTGTAATTCCTCGGTCGACACCAGCAGACGAAATAAATGCTTGCTTGAAATAATGTACTTTGAGGCGCCTTGTAAAGACATTTAAATTAATTACAAATATGTATGTAGTTATGTAGCTACTGCAAAACGATCCATCAGCTGAGATATTCTCACATCAATTTCTGGAAATAGGGAACGTAAATGTGCTGGTTGATCTGACCTCAGGACGAATTTCATTGCCTCATAATTTCTGCAATTTAGCGACGCCAAAAGAAGAATTGGTTAAAAAAGTATTTCCCAATATTCAAACCAATTATAAGAATCACGACTGGCTGAGTAAAGGAGCTATTCTTGTGGCCAAGAACAAAACGTCTAAGACCTTAACATATTATTCAGTCTAACATTCAGAGCGAGTCAGTCACATACAAGTCCGTCGACACTGTTGAGGAAGCAGATAAAGCGGTTAATTATCCAACAGAATGGTTGAATTCACTCAATCTGCCAGAGATGCCATCATACGTACGTCAATTGAAAATCGGCTTGCCAATTATTGTTGCGAAATATCAACCAGCCAAAACTTTGCAAGGCCGCGTGCCTTGTAGTGAAAAAATTAATCAGCAACGTCACAGAAGCAACAATCTTGACAGGACCTTTCAGAGGTGAGGATGTCCTCATTCCTCGCATTCCTATTATTCCAACAGATATGCCATTTCAATTTAAGAGATTGTAATTTCCAATTCGATTGGTACTTGCAATCACAATCAAAGGAGCTCAGGGTAAATCTTTAGAATTGTGCAGTTTATATTTAGACACGGATTGCTTCTCACATGGACAATTATATGTTGCGTGTTCTAGAGTCGGCAAACCAGACAATCTGTATATCTCCACAGACAATGGAACAAGAAAACCACAATGTATACCCACAAGCATTGTGAAATTAAACATATTGGAAACGTTCGCTTTCTTTTTTCTTTCTTTCACATTTAACCAGATTGAGCCACAGCAACGCGTGGCTCAATCTGCTACTCAATCTGCTACTCAATCTGCTATATCTCAATATATATATATATACTGCTAGTATATATATATATATATAGTTTTAACTCAAATTTAAACAAATTAACTTATTCACAATGAAATGGACAGATTTATCATTTCATTAGAAAAAATTTGAAAAATATATAAATTCAGGAAAACTTTGCTTATTAGGCAAATTGGGCCTTGCATAGTAGGCCTAGTACGACGTTCTGGCTACTAGGTACAACATATATATATATGTTGTACCCAGTAGTATATGTACCAACATATATATATATATATATATATATATATATATATATATATATATATATATATATATATATATATATAAATATATATATATATATATATATAAATATATATATATATATATATAAATATATATATATATATATATATATATATATATATATATATATATATATATATATATATATGTTGGTACAACATATATATGTTGTACCAACATATATATATATCAACATATATTTTTATGCTGTACCTAGTAGCCAGAACTTCGCACTCAGCCTACTATGCAAGGCACGATTTGCCTAATAAGCCAAGTATATATATATATATATATATATATATATATATATATATATATATATATATATATGTCGTACCTAGTAGCCAGAACGCACTTCTCAGCCTACTATGCAAGGCCTGATTTGCCTAATCAGCCAAGTTTTCATGAATTAATTGTTTTTCGACTACCTAACCTACCTAACCTAACCTAACCTAATTTTTTCGGATACCTAACCTAACCTAACCTATAAAGATAGGTTAGGTTAGGGTAGGTAGGGTTGGTTAGGTTCGGTCATATAACTACGTTAATTTTAACTCCAATAAATAAAAATTGACCTCATTCATAATGAAATGGGTAGTTTTATCATTTCATAAGAAAAAAATTAGAGAAAATATATTAATTCATGAAAATTTGGCTTATTAGGCAAATCGGGCCTTGCATAGTAGGCTGAGAAGTGCGTTCTGGCTACTAGGTACGACATATATATATATATATATATATATATATATATATATATATATATATATATATATATATATATATATATTGTGACGATAATCTCTTTCAAGAGAGATTGAGCCTGCTCTTCCCTTCATAAAGTTACTTATATATATATACAAGAATAAGATGCTACTTTCAAGATACATCTACCAGCAGCACAAAACGTTTTGACCAGGAGGCAAACGTACCCTAAACTCTCCCCCTACTCCACACTCCCTCCATGCCGGCTCGCCACCGTCGTCAACCAGCAAACTACCCTTCCAGCCTGCCTGCTTCTGATTGGTGACCCACCGACTGCACACCTGCACCTCTGCACCTCAGCGCCCTCTACAAAGTTGATGTCTGGGCTTGAACCAGTCATTGAAGTTAGAATATCTTGTGCTCTCAAGCTGTGAACAACCAACTGATATACGCTCTGTTTATTGGTGGAGGCTCCCAGCTAGCGCTTTATTCTCAGCACCTGTTTATTTCATTTTGTCTTTATATTATTACTAGAGTAATTCATCCCTGTTCTTAATTTTTATGTTATATTTTTTTACTTGTTTGTTTGCCCCATACATAGCCAAATGATTCTTTTTTGTTCATAACTTGGTTTCCATTTAATTAAAGTTAAATTGTTCATACTATGTGTTTTACGTGTCTTCCCTTACTTTACCACAGACAACAGCCAAGCAGTCTATTTTTTTTTTTTTGTAAATGTGATGGGCATTGACACGAGCCATTAGGAGGACTGCCGAACATCTACACTCCTACACTTTCCCCATCACATTTAATGGGGGCCTGTCCACGGAGCTTCACTCAGGTGCTAGTACTAGAACATCAATTTGTGGTAAGTGTACTTGGCTTTGATATAGTTGCTTTTCAGTATTTTCATTACTTTTCATATTAATATGGTGCTGTGTATATTGAGCATTCCGAGGGTAGCATATGGTGAGTGTTGGATAACTTTGGATTACATGGTGACTGTAGGCCGCAGTCATTCTCTTAATTGGTCATCCCTCCCTCAGTGTTATTACTCGTGTTTACCATCTTTTGTCCCTAGGATATTTCTCACATTCCGGCAGATCATCATTTTGGTACCCTGGTACTTTGATTTGTCTTCGGGTCAAAGCGCCCTATCTTTTGCAATCCGACCGAAGGAGGATACAGAGGGCCATAGTTCCTCTAGCACGGACTAAGTTGCTGAGTTGGGACCTCAACAGCAGTTCTCGTCACCAGTTGACACTCGCACCCCTACACGTCGGTCAGAGATGATGATATTTACTTAGGTAGGGAATTAGCTTTCTTTTTTTAGAGCACAAAGTTCGCTAATTCTGTAAGTATCATATTTCATTTAGTAGGAAAACCCTTGCTTCTGTCCTACAGAGACTCGGCAAGGTATGCCTACATTCTTGGACTACCTTATTCACTTTTGAAACAATTAAATGTTTCATTTGTTTTAGAAACTATCGGTTTCATTTATTTAGTAGGATTTTCTTGCCCTTATTCTCTTATATTGAGTACCGGGTACAAGATTCCCTGCGCTTTCGATTGACTAATCATTTAACATACTAAAATTAACGTTAATTGTTAACGATTAAAATTCCGCAGGATAGTTAGCAGTTGCCACGTCATCCTGTTACTGACACTTTCCATATCACAAGTATATTCATTGTACATTTATTTGCTATTTTCACCATGTTTCGTCTCCCAGCTTTTCGTAACGATCAAGCAGGTGAAATAAGGAACTTAATTCGTGCCAAGAAGACCGAATTACAAACTCTTGCACACGAGTATCAACTAGATGTTCCCCATGGAGCCAACAAAAATGACTTGCACAATTTAATATTGGATCACCTCTTAGATGAAGGGAAGATTGACTCTGAAACACACGAAAATTATTCTATTGCAGATAAACATACTCTGGCAGCTATGAAATTGAAGCTCGAACTAGCGAACATAGAGCGGGAACAACAAAAAGAAGCTCTCTAGATAAAGAAAGAAGAGGCTGCCATAAGGAAGGAAGAACAAGAACGCGAGATGGTCCTACACCTAGAGCGTGAGCGAGTACAGCTTGAAACCAAAAAACGTCACTTGGAGATGCAACGCGATCATGATAAGAAGCAAGTTGATATGGCTCTAGCATGTCGTCAACAAGAACTCGCGTTGGAAACTACACACCACACTCAGCGCCAACAAGCTACTGCTAGTCTTCTCGTAAGTTTCAATATCCCCATGCAAGTAAGTTAATGCCACCATTCGTTGAGACAGAGATCGATGTATTTTTCACTACTTTTGAGACCCTAGCTAAAAAACTTAGCTGGCCTGCAGATCAATGGTCTACCCTTTTCAGAGAGCATCTCACAGGTAGAGCTGCAGTTACTCTCAGTACCTTAGCGTCTGAGAATGACTACCAGACCTGAAGCAAGCAGTTTTGGACGCCTACCTTCTCTCCACCGAAAGCTACAGACGAAAATTCTGTGATTATCTAAAGGCAAGTACCACCACCTTTCTAGAATTTGCCAATACAAAAAAAAGATATTTCATGAAATAGCTGGAAGCAGCACATGTCTCTACATTTTCAGAACTCGTCAACCTCATTCTAGTTGAGGAATTCTTGAGACATGTACCCCCTACCGTCCGTTTATATTTAGCAGACAAAGAAGAAACCGACTACATCAGATGTGCGAAGTCGGCTGACACCTACAGCCTCATCCACCGATTAATTAACACGAGATCCGCTTCCAGTAAGAAGTCTTGGTATAGTTACGATAAAGTGAGTACCGATCAAGCAAGCTCTCAATTGTATTGCAAGTATTGCAAACTCTATGGACATACCATAGATAGATGTGGGAAAGCTCAATACAAAGGCAATATTGAAACTACTGATCCCAAACCGACTCCTCCTAAGTCCGGTAAGCCTGTGATGAATGTTGGTGTTCCTGTTAATGATCTTTCTCTCTTCAGTAAACACCTGTATCCTGGAACTGTCTCTACCAACGGTACAGATTCGGAGGGACGTTTCAAATTGAAGATCTTGAGGGACACAGCGGCTCTTCAGTCCATAATATTGAAATCAGCTGTACCTAACATCACCTACACCGGGGAAACCGTCCGTATCACTGACCTCACTGCTACCACTCCGTATCCACTCACCAGAGTCCACCTGGATTTTCCTTTCGTGACCGGTGAAGTCCAAGTCGCCATCAGGGAAAAGCCTTTTCTCATGCCTGGAGTGCAACTTCTCCTGGGCAACGACTTGGCAGAAGATCTGCAACCGTCCAACCTGATCATCATGGACAAACCCCAGGTGTGTACCTCTGTAATGGATAATTCCATCTTTGAGTATGTTCCAGCAGAGGTCCAAGAAAGTGATGAAGTTTCTCCTCCGGTTTTGGTGACCACCCGTGCACAAGCTGCAGGCCCGCAACCAGCTGACTCTACTGCTACCGCTGTCCCTCAAGACCCTCAGAATCTACCACTGAATCTTACTATGTTGGAGTTCCGTAAGTTACAGAGGGAGGATCCTTCATTAACACCGTTATTCTTCCAGGCTGAGACTCAACCTGACAGTATTCCTGGGTTCTTCCTAGAGAATCAGTTGCTGTACCGCCGGTACAGACCCGGTAAGCTGAAGGAGGATGACGATTGGGCAAATGTCGAACAATTAGTGGTTCCCTGTTACGGACTTATTGGGACGCAACCGGGTTCTTTTCTGAAGGTAATAGTTGTTTGGGTATCTGGCCCCAAGTTAGTAGAGGCTTTCATGGGGTGAGTTCCGTAACGCAAGTTAAAACCACGGGGAAGGTACATTGAAGACACAAGTAAATTTAATTATATATGTATATTCCTTTGCATATCTTCCTTATATATATATATATATATATATATATATATATATATATATAATGTATATTCATATTCCAACCACCATATGTAAAAAGTCACACACGGGAATTATTCTTACACAACTATATACAGTTTTGTCTTCCTCCGAAGACACTGGACACTCGGCGATGCTCACTCTGGGTAGCCTTTCCTGGTCTCCACTTCTATGTCCCAGAACACATGATGAATCCACCCTGGCCACAGGCCAGCCAAATCGCAATCCCACTTGGTGCCTCGTCGTGATGGCCTACAACCACAATCCAGCCCGTAGCTGGCAGGTACTAGTCAGCTTCGCTGTCAGGCCTCTCCACGACTAATACTAGGGTTGCGAGCCCTAGGCAGGAGCCTCGTGTGACTCGCTGGTCACCCTCCTCAGTCGGCACCTCAGTGGGTGGTCTTTTCCACCAGCCAGCCCCGGATACGGCGAATCCCGTTACTGCCACACCTCAGGCAGGCAATCACATACTCAGCAGAGTTCGTCCAGGGGTGGCTCACAGCTTCTACAAAGCAGACTGGTGAAGAGACCTTGGCTGCCTTGGGTAGACTGATTCAATGTACCTCCCAACCGTCCTAGGTTGGCTCTGAAATTAGACACGTCATCAGTACTAGGGACACTACATGGGGCCACTTGGAAACTTCACTTACTAGCTTAGACACAAACGTCCACCTCTTCGCTCCATAGATGGCATTCACTGTCCAAGTGTCACCTCACCAGAGGTCAGTAGCGGCTACGTCACGAGCCGACTAGGACTGGCATCCAGCACGTATTGCCGGTATCTCCCGTCATCACTAGATGGCGTTGTCCATGGTGCGGGGTTTTCGGGAGCGGACTCACAGATGGCGTGGATCTCATGGCTTTGTGCTCGGGCGAGGAATTTAGGTCCGTAACACCTCCCCACCAAATGAATTTGGTTTGGGTTTCGAAAAAAAAGGGAGACAAACCAAATTAGTACGTTGGTACAACTCCAAACAGACTTACATAAATAATGGACGGGTGTGGCGAGGATGTCTTGTCCGCAAAACTGCCCTAATGGGAGATTCTGACACAAGGAAAACTTGAAGATCATAAGCAATGACCTGCCTGATGTGACTTCCCACAACCTCACAGAGATGGTAATCAGGGGTATAATTATCTCACGTGTCTTTAGTAAGATTCGGCAGTTGTGCAATCTGGGGTGCCTTGACACCTCCCTGTGTCGTGGCACCACTGGTGGATGGTCGCAGATAGCATTTCTTATACCGGTCCAGTAGTCCTTCAAATCCAGTAGTGTCAATCTGTCGGAAACAGTCACTCATAATATCATTTCTCCCACTCCCTGTATCACCTTCCAGGTCCCTTCTTCGACTGCAACACTCACAGTGCAAGTCTCTAATCCCTGGGATCTCTTCACGATGTTCATAGGAGCCATCATCTGTCGGGTCGTCCACTGGTTCTTACTTAGAACACACATAATTAAACAAAATACCGCCAAGAAACATTTAGGAATAAGTTTCACGAGCCTATCACGTCCATAGCTGGCGATCTCCATTAGCCTGGCTTGGATTAAAGAGCGCACTAAAGCCTGCGCACCTACCTCACATACCTCTGACGTCTGGGGAATCTCTGGCCGGTTCAGTAAACATTGTACCTTGCCATACTGCAAGTACTCATCTGCCGTCATTCCAGACTCTTGGGTATCCGTGGGTGCTTGTACACGAGGCCTCTCCTCTTGCTCAGTCGCTTCTGTCACCATAACCCCATGTTTCTTGTCGGGAGAAGAATCAGGAGAATCTGCCGGAATGCTGTCTATCTGTTGGAGAGAGGAAGAATTAAACAAGTTAAGTAGTTGTACGTCTGCCTGTACCTGGATATTACCAATTCCTGCTGTTACCTCAGACCTTCTTGCTGCTCCGGCTGACTCGTCCACAATCTTGAGATTATCGTATTCCCATCCTGTCACTAAATCGTTGGCTAATATCACGTCAATCCCAGCTATAGGTAGGGTATCAACTACTGCCAACGCACATGTGCCGCTGAAGAAAGGCGAGTCTAGATGTACCGGCACTAAGGGGGGCAACGTACCGCGTCATAGCAAACCCAACCAGGAGAACCTTTTGTCTCCCGTCTACACTCACTCCCTCGGGTAACGAGTTTCTCACGATCAGGGACTGGGCTGCTCCACTATCTCTGAGCACTACTACTGATCTACCAGTATGATCACTCGTTACATACCCGCCTGAAGTGTGAGGGGCAAACAACCCTGATCCTTCCTGACTAGTCATCAGAGACTGGGTTCCCACTGGTGGTGTCACACAACCCATCAGCATCACTTCCCTACGTGGACCGCTACCTCTTCTGCCTCGGCACATAGCAGCAATGTGTCCTTTCTGCCCACAAGTCCAACACACTACATTCCTCCTTGGACTACGGTGTTTCGGAATACTAGGACTAGTCCTTCGGGGACTACTTGGGGGCGTCTTCATAGCACTTTGTGGGACAGGTCTCTCTTCTTCTGGACGAGATTTGCCAAACAGACGTGGGCGACTCTTCGGGACATACCTAGTAGAGGATCGATGCGTTAAGATGTACTCCTCAGCCATAGTGGCTGCCGCACTCAAGGTCTCTACCTACTGCTCCTCTAGGTACGTCTTCAGGTCCCCTGATAGGCAGTCTTTGAAGTCCTCTAGCAGTATGAGCTGCTCGAGGTCTTCTTTTGTCTTCACCTTCCGAGAAGCACACCACTCCTGAAAAAGCCGTTCCTTGATGGTCGCAAACTCGGTGAACATGTGCTCCGAGGTCTTCTTTAGGTTCCTGAACTTCTGCCTATAAGCCTCAGGCACCAACTGGTAAGCCATGAGCACTACCTTCTTTACCTTGTCATAATCACTGGAGTCATCAAGGGACAACGTGGAGTAGGCAATTTGGGCCTTCCCAGTCAAGACGGACTGTATCATGATGGCCCAATTCTCCTTTGGCCAATCCAAAGAGGCAGCAACTTTCTCGAAGGCTATGAAGAACTTCGAAACTTCCTTTTCGTTGAATTTAGGGACCATCTTTATATTTCTTACTGGATCGAAACTACTTGTTTCAGTTGTTTTCCTCTGGCCACCTAATCGCAATACTTCTAACTCGTGTTTTCTTTCCTTCTCCATTTCTTCTCTTTCATTCTCCTTTTCTTCTCTTTCCCGTTCTTCTCTCTCTCTCTCTCCTTTCTTCTCTTTCTCGCTCTTCTTTCCTTTCTTGCCTTTCTTTCTCCTTTTCTTCTAATTCCAACCGTTTCATTTCCATTTCCTTTTCTTTCATTTCCCATTCTTTCTCTATTTCCTTTTCTTTCATTGATATTTCCTTCTCTTTAATTTCCCATTCTATTTCTAACTTCTTCCACTCTATCTCACGATATATTTCTAAAGCACGCATTTTGACAGTTAGAAAACTATATTCAGTTCACCTGCATCACTTTCACCGTCACTCCCTTTATCTTCCTTTTCAGTGGCAGCTACCACTTCACTTTCCTTTGTACTCTGTGCCTCACTTTCCTGTTTCTCCCCGGCCTTCAAATGTTTGTGAACCTTGGACAAGATCTCAACACGGGAATCACTTTCACGTATTTTGATCTCCAGATAGGCACTCACTAGCACAAGTTCCTGCTTTCCCAGATATTTCAATCTAGCAAGACAGTCCTCCTTGTTCAGAAAGTCCTGAACATCGTCCAGATCTTCAATGGTCACTTTCTCCGCCATTGTCATTTAAGTGGTGCACGAACACTTAACACACCGCTTCACTTGAGCACTTAACACCGAGCACCGCACTCGCCAATATTACACTTAATCATACCGAGCACCGCACTCGCCAATACTGCATGTGATCACACTGCACTGAACAGGACGTATAACGTACTAATAATTATAAACAGGGGATAAATATACAGGGGATTGCACTACATCACCACCCCTGTCAAACATACTTGACAAGGGGTTGGATCCCGCTGGGGATGCCAATTTATGTTACGGCCCTATTGGGATGCCGCCGGGTTCTTTTCTGATGGTAATAGTTGTTTGGTTATCCGGCCCCAAGTTAGTAGAGGCTTTCAAGGGGCGAGTTCCGTAATGCAAGTTAAAACCACGGGGAAGGTACATTGAAGACACAAGTAAACTTAATTATATATGTACATTCCTATATATATATATATATATATATATATATATATATATATATATATATATATATACATATATATATATATATTCCCACCACCATATGTAAAAAGTCACACACGGGAATTATTCCTACACAACTATATACAGTTTTGTCTTTCTCCAAAGACACTGCACACTCGGCGACGCTCACTCTGGGTAGCTTTTCCTGGTCTCCACTTCTGTGTCCCAGAACACACGATGAATCCACCCTGGCCACAGGCCAGCCAAATCGCAATCCCACTTGGTGCCTCGTCGTGATGGCCTACAACCACAGTCCAGTCCGTAGCTGGCAGGTACTAGTCAGCTTCGCTGTCAGGCCACTCCACGACTAATACTAGGGTTGCGAGCCCTAGGCAGGAGCCTCGTGTGACTCGCTGGTCACCCTCCTCAGTCGGCACCTCAGTGGGTGGTCTCTTCCACCAGCCAGCCCCGGATACGGCGAATCCCGTTACTGCAACACCTCAGGCAGGCAATCACATACTCAGCAGAGTTCGTCCAGGGGTGGCTCACAGCTTCTACAAAGCAGACTGGTGAAGAGACCTTGGCTGCCTTGCGTAGACTGATTCAACGTACCTCGCAACCATCCTAGGTTGGCTCTGAAAGTAGACACGTCATCAGTACTGGGGACACTACATGGGGCCACTAGGAAACTTCACTTTCTAGCTTAGACACAAACGTCCACCTCTTCGCTCCATAGATGGCATTCACTGTCCAAGCGCCACCTCACCAGAGGTCAGTAGCGGCTACATCACAAGCCACCTAGGACAGGCATCCAGCACGTATTGCCGGTATCTCCCGTCATCACTAGATAGCGTTGTCCATGTTGCGGGGTTTTCGGGAGCAGACTCACAGATGGCGTGGACTTCATGGCTTTGTGCTCGGGCGAGGAATTTAGGTCTGCAACATTCCCACCAGCCTACGGCCCGATATTCTACACCTGGCCCACGGAGTACTTTCTCACTATAGTTTTAACAAAACCTACCACGGAATCAGACAAGACTACTGCTGGCCAAGTATGGTTAAAGACGTCAAAAGTTACGTGCAACAGTGTCATACATGTCAGATGGCAGCTAAACCTAACATCTCTATTCCCCAGGCTCCATTGACTCCTATCCAGGTGCCTGCGAAACCTTTCCACAGACTCATCATAGACTGTGTTGGTCCTTTACCCCGGACCAGTTCTGGCAACGCCTATATACTAACTATCCTGTGTCCTACCACCAGATTCCCCATAGCAGTTCCAGTAAAGAACATTACGGCTGCTACTGTGGTGAAACAATTATTGAAGATCTTCACCCAGTATGGATTTCCAAGAGAGGTTCAAAGTGACTGGCACCAACTTCACCAGTGATCTCTTCAAGAAGACACTGGAAGAGTTCAACATCACCCAGGTATTGTCCAGCCCCTATCATCCTGCTTCACAGGGTTCTCTTGATCGTAGTCATCAGACTATTAAAGCACTCCTAAAGAAATTTTGTAATGAAACCTTGAAGGACTGGGATAAACAACTTGACCTCATTATGTGCATTTTCAGAAGTCTTCCCAATGAGTCTCTAGGAGTATCTCCTTATGAGATGCTCTACGGACGTAAGTGACTCGGACTCCTCTCAAAGCTTTTAAAGACTCTCTACGTACGGACTCCTCTCAAAGCTTTTAAAGACTCTCTACGTAATGCCACCTTCAGTGACCCTCAGAATGTGCCCCAGTTTCTTCAAAACTTAAAACACATTCTAGAGAGAGTATGTAAATTTGCTAATGACAATCTATTGAAAGCTCAGGAGAGGATGAAGACTCACTTTGACCAACGCAGCAAAATAAGGAAATTTAAACCAGGAGACTTCGTGTTGGCATATTTTCCTATCACAGGTTCTCCATTGCAAAACAAGTTTTCAGGACCCTACCGCATCAAGGAGTGCAGAAACAACCACAACTACGTTCTTGGGACTCCAGATAGGCGGCGGAAGACCCAGTTTTGCCACGTCAACCTCCTGAAGCAGTATCAAGGTACTCCCTCCACTGGATTGGTATCATTATCCACATTTAAAGGTCCATACCTTCACAGTGAGACCTTCCCTGCTTCTCCTCCCGAAAGCACTAACACTGAGTCAGTGCCTTCCAACTCGGAAATCCTAACTGGTATTCATACCTATTTGGAGGACAGTGATAGTGCTCCTCTCATCAGAATCTTCAAGGAACATCAGAAATTGTTCAGCGATGATCCACAGGAGTGTAATGTGGTTCAGCACGACATCCAGCTACTCCCTGACACCGGGCCGATTCGTCAGCCTTTCTACCGAATCAGCCCTAGCAAAAAGGAAGTTATGTGTGCTGAAGTACAGTACCTCCTGGATCATGGGCTGACCACCCCTTGTGAGTCCCCTTGGGCCTCACCCTGCATCTTGGTGCGAAACCGCATGGTAAAGTGAGGCTGTGTACGGACTACAAGAAACTGAATCTTGTGACTGTCAAGGATGCGTACCCATTACCTAGAATAGATGACATCCTTGACGCCATTGGCAATGCTCGGTATTTACCAAACTAGACTTACTCAAAGGATACTACCAAGTATGTTTGACAGATCGAGCAAAGGAAATATCTGCCTTCGCTACTACTTTTGGCCTTTGCAGATATGAACGCCTTCCATTTGGACTATGTAATGCCCCGGCCACCTTCCAACGAGCTGTCAACCACGTCATCCATGGCTTAGATAACACCTACGCCTACTTGGATGATATCGTTGTGGCAACCAACACCTGGAACGAACATCTGCTCCAGCTGCAACGATTGTTCGCCAAGCTCCTGACAGCCGGCCTCACCATCAACTTGGGCAAGTCCACCTTTGCTAAAGGTAAAGTGTGTTATCTTAGTCATGTGATAGGGAGTGGCAGCCTAGCTCCGTTAAACATACACACTCAAGCCATCCAGCATTACCCACAGCCTACCACCAGGAAGCAGCTCCTGCACTTCCTTGGTCTTGCCTCCTACTACCGTAAGTTTGTGAAGAATTTTAGTACGGTAGCGACACCATTGATCACTTTAACCAGCCCCAAGCAACGGTATCATTGGACCATTCAGCAAACCATTGCTTTTGAACAACTTAAATCTCTGCTCTGTTCTAATCCTATTCTCGCCTCGCCAGATATCACGAAGCCTTTCATCCTCCATGTCGACGCCAGTGGTACCAGCATCGGGGGTGTCCTGATGCAACAACGAGGCGAGGAGGTTCTACCTGTTAGCTACTACAGCTACAAGTTAAAACCACACCAGAAGAATTACAGCACTATCGACAAGGAACTCCTTTCCATCGTCCTGAACTTACAGCACTTTGCATCTTACCTACAAGGTGCTCGGTCTACCACCATCTACTCGGACCACAATCCCCTACGCTTCTTGCAGCAAGCCCAAATCAACAATCAACGACTTCTACGATGGGCTTTGTATCTGCAGAATTTCAACCTGGAGATCTTCTACATCAAGGGTATTGACAACATCATAGCAGAGGCCCTCTCCAGAGTCTATAAGGTAGAGGCAGCTCCACCTACCACTCTACCATCAGAAGAAGTAACTTGACCCGTAAGAGCAGGCTTCGGGGGAGAGTTGTGACGATAATCTCTTTCAAGAGAGATTGAGTCTGCTCTTCCCTACATAAAGTTACTTATATATATACAAGAATAAGATGCAACCTTCAAGATATGTCTACCAGAAGCACAAAACGTTTTGACCAGAAGGCAAAACGTACCCCCAACTCCACACTCCCTCCATGCCGGCTCGCCACCGTCGTCAACCAGCAAACTACCCTTCCAGCCTGCCTGCTTGTGATTGGTGACCCGCCGACTGCACACCTGCACCTCTGCACTTCAGCGCCCTCTACAAAGTCGATGTCTCGGCTTGAACCAGTCACTAAAGTTAGAATATCTTGTGCTCTCAAGCTGTGAACAACCAACTGATATACGCTCTGTTTATTGTTGGAGGTTCCCACCTAGCACTTTATTCTCAGCACCTGTTTATTTCATTTTGTCTTTATATTATTCCTTGAGTAATTCATCCCTGTTCTTATTTTTTGTTATATTTTTTTACTTGTTTGTTTGCACTGTACATAGCCAAGGGATTCTTTTTGTTCATAATTTGTTTTCCATTTAATTAAAGTTTCATTGTTCATACTATGTGTTTTGCGTGTCTTCCCTTACTTTACCACAGACAACAGCCAAGCAGTCCATCTTTTTTTTTTGTAAATGTGATAGGCATTGACACCAGCCATTAGGAGGACTGCCGAACATCTACACTCCTACACTTTCCCATCACATATATATATATACATATATATATATATATATATATATATATATGTATATATATATATACAACTTTTAGAACACTTTCCCACTAGGAGACTCAAACCCTCGCCAGCACAGAAGCCTTCCAGCAACTGGCATAACAGGTACGCCTTAACCCACTGCACCACGCTCAGACCCTTAAAAGAGATGGCAATTTCGGGGTATTTCAATACCTCAAAGACTACCACCTCCCAAGAGCACTAGAGCAAGTGAGGAGTCAATTTTACGTTTTTCATCAAGTCCCTGTTAATATGGGAAGACACTATGTCTATGCTTGATGCACAACTTGCCTAAACACGCAAGTGAAGTTATACAATTTTTAGAACACTTTTCTACTAGGAGACTCGAACCCTCGCCAGCACAGAAGCCTTCCAGCAACCGGCATAACAGGTACGCCTTAACCCACTGCACCACGCTCAGACCCTTAAAAATATAATATATATATATATATATATATATATATATATATATATATATATATATATATATATATATATATACATAGGAAGGGAGTACCACCTCTGGCTGGAAGAAGGGGGACCCATAGCCTCGGAGGAAATCACACATAACGCATTGGAGGGAATGTGGGTCCCCTCCAATACAGTTTCTGTGTGCTTTCTGTGTGCTTTTACCACCCCTTCCTTTTATTTTTTCTTATGCTTTATTGTGTATTTAAAGGTTACAAAACATACAAGACAAATGCCTAAAGGTTATGGATCTCTTGAAGCTCCTCCGCTTCCGGACAGGAACCGAGGACGCAGCAAGCATTACCCCTCTGGATCGCCACACTGAGGCGCTGAAACAAAAAACTGCAAGCCCTTGGGTCTCTGGTGACGTCAATGAGCTTGGAACCCAATTCCTTGAGAAATCCCAAGGCACTCTTGCCCCAGGGGCCATGCGTCTCAGACGCTATGGGAACAAAGAGGTATTGACCTGCCAGTCGCCTGTATTTGAGAGATTTTGCTGTTTCCCTGTGGTTGGCTGCCCCACCTGCTTGATCAGCTCCGAAGTGTACATAGGTGTCAGCCAGGGTGGATACACATGTGTAGTCCCACACCAACTGTCTACCCTCCTTCCATGAGTATATGGTGATGCCATCAGGGCGAAGTGCGGGGAAATCCGGGTTTTGGACCCCTAAGATGCGAGGTTCTCTCTCCGCTGGGCACTTAGCTGAGACGAGGCTTCTCTTGATGATGTCATTGACCTCGTTGTGTCTTGCATGCCAGCCCTTTGTGCTTCCGCAATGCAACCCATGCAGTCCGTATTGGTTTGCTTCCACCCTGTTGCAAATACACTTGTATTCAGTGTGAATTGGGGCACCAAGGCGGAGGGCCACTGCTACACGAAGGGATTCTGGATCTAGGCGCGTACCCATTGTTGACATGGGTACTGCCAGGAGGAAGTCTCCTGCATGGGTATATATATATATATACATATATATATATATATATATTATATATATATATATATATATATATATATATATATATATATGTGTGTGTGTGAGAAAGCTGCATGAACGCGCAAGCCTATGTCACTAAGAACTCTTTGACCCGGCCAGGATTCGAACCCATGCCGTCCAGGATCACCCCTAAACGTACACAGTACCGTGACCACCGCACCAATGATCGTCTATAAGGATTGATCAGTCTTGGCGCTTATTAACTAAGCTCCCTGATAATTTTAGTTAGCTTAGCTTAGCTAACTAAATTAATAAGCTTAGTTAATAAGCGCCAAGACTGACCAATCCTTATAGACGATCATTGGTGTGGTGGTCACGGTACTGTTATAGGGGTGATCCTGGACGGCATGGGTTCGAATCCTGGCCAGGTCAAAGAGTTCTTAGTGATATATATATATATATATTATATATATATATATATATATATATATATATATATATATAATATATTATAAATATATAACTGTATTGGAGAACACAATACACACAGAAATACACAATACACACAGAATATATATATATATATATATATATATATATATATATATATATATATATATATATATATATATATATATGCAAACAAGCCTGAATGGTCCCCAGGACTAGATACAACTGAAACCTCACACCCCAGAAGTGACTCGAACCCATACTCCCAGGAGCAACGCAACTGGTATGTACAGATATATATATATATATATATATATATATATATATATATATATATTATATATATATATATATATATATATATATATATATATATATATTCTGTATTTATTATCTTCTGATTTAGGGCTTCTATCCCTCTAACTATTTTCTTAGCATCAGGGCTAGGAAATAGGAAATTCCTATTTCAGCTAAGCCCTGATGCTAAGAAAATAGTTAGAGGGATAGAAGCCCTAAATCAAAGATAATAAATACAGAATATGCGGTCATATTAATGAGACATGTTTAAAAGAAAACCTGCTGGCAGTATACACCAATATATATATATATATATATATATATATATAGATATATATATATATATATATATATATATATATATATATATATGTCGTACCTAGTAGCCAGAACGCACTTCTCATGCAGCCTACTATGCAAGGCCCGATTTGCCTAATAAGCCAAGTTTTCATGAATTAACTGTTTTTCGACTACCTAACCTACTTGACCTAACCTAACCTAACTTTTTCGGCTACCTAACCTAACCTTAACCTAACTTTTTCGGCTACCTAATTTTACCTAACCTAACCTATAAAGATAGGATAGGTTAGGTTAGGTAGGGTTGGTTACGTTCGGTCATATATCTACGTTAATTTTAACTCCAATAAAAAAATTGACCTCTTACATAATAAAATGGGTAGCTTTATCATTTCATAAGAAAAAAATTTGTGAAAATATATTAATTCATGAAAACTTGGCTTATTAGGCAAATTGGGCCTTGCATAGTAGGCTGAGAAGTGCGTTCTGGCTACTAGGTACGACATATATATATATATATATATATATATATATATATATATATATATATATATATCTATATATATATATATATATATATATATATATATATTTTTTATAAGTTCAATTCTCCAAAATTCATTTTTATTTCTCGTCTG
>WNGS01081647.1:0-14343 GCA_020271785.1 Procambarus virginalis | reverse complement strand
AAAAAAGCAAGAGTATGCCAGTCCATAAAGGAGGCAATCCGGCGGACATAAACAATATAGACCAATATCAAATCTACCCATTCTATCAAAAATATTTGAAAAAATTATTTACAAACAGCTCTATTCCTACCTCGTAAAATTCGACATACTCAGCCCCTGCCAGTTTGGCTTCCGGTCCCAAAAGAGCACGAACGATGCAATCATTAGTCTCCTTGACGTAATCTACTCAGCCCTTGACAAAAATGAGTTTCCGATTGGACTCTTCATTGACCTAAGAAAAGCCTTTGATGCTGTTAATCACAACTACCTCTTACTTAAACTCCAGCATTATGGAATCCGAGGCCTTTCCCTTGACTACATCCGATCCTATCTTAGTGACAGACACCAATATGTAACCATCAATGATACAACTTCTTCCACTCTACCAATTACCGTTGGAGTGCCACAGGGCAGTATCTTAGGACCTCTTCTATTTCTTATATACATAAACGATCTGCCTAATGTCTCTAATATTCTCAAACCTATATTGTTTGCTGATGATACTACTCTTATCTATTCAGACCTCAACCCACATACACTAAATAATGTTGTGAATAATGAATTAAAAAAGTCCACTTATGGATGTCAACTAACAAACTAACATTAAACATCGAAAAGACTTACTACATCTTATTTGGAAGCAAATCTTCAATGCAATTCAGCTACAGATAGACAACATTAACATCAGTAATAAAAATGATGGCAAGTTTCTTGGCCTATTCCTAGACAAGAGACTCAACTTCAGCACCCACATTCAACACATAACTAAGAAAGTCTCTAAGACAGTTGGTATACTCTCCAAAATCAGATATTATGTTCCTAACTCTGCTCTCCTCTCTCTCTATTATGCTCTAATCTACCCCTATCTTAATTATGGTATCTGTGCATGGGGGTCTATCACTGCAAACCACCTTAAGCCCATCATCACCCAGCAAAAATCTGCTATCAGAATAATAACTAACTCTGCTTTCAGACAACACTCAGCTCCCTTGTTTAAATCCCTAAATTTGCTAAATATTAACTCCCTCCACACATTCTCTTGTGTCAACTACATTTACAAAACCCTGTTCTTAAATGCAAACAATGCTCTAAAACTCTCTCTGGACAGATGTAATAGGACCCATTATCACCACACCAGAAGTAAATATCTCTTTGATATCCCCAGGGTCAAACTTAATCTGTGTAAACACTCTATGCAAATTAAGGGACCTAGTCTATAGAACTCACGCCCTAGTGGATTGAAAAACTGTAAAACTTTTGCCTTATTTAAAAACAAAACCAAAAAGTACTTAATTTCATCTTCTTAGTTTCCTACACTGAGCTTTATTTTTTGCTCTGTACCTAGTGTTACCCAATCTCCTAATTCTTATGTATTTAACCCAAACAACCTTATCATTGTGTTCATTGCTGTCTTCCTTTATGTGCTAGCCATATGCTGTATTGTGCCTACCAATTTTTGTCAACTACCATTCAAGCTTTCATTGCAATCAATCTTAGCTACCTAAGTGCTTTATTATACTGTACCTACAATTTTCTCTCATCTTTTATTTTTTTTTCTTGCCATGTAACTGTTATCATTTCTTTTTTTATAATTTTTGCTAGTATTTACCTACTAAAAATTTTCTAAGATTAAGGACCTGCCCGAAACGCTGCGCGTACTAGTGGCTTTACAAGATTGTAATTACCATATTATATATTCTCACATTCCCAATGTACCTTCTTGTATATGAATAAATAAAAATAAATAACAATATTCTTTCGGCATTCGTCTTTTCCATTACGGGCGACCATTTTGGAAACGCGATACTTGGGTTAACCCATCCTATAGTTGGGTTAACCCAAGGCATATTTAAAGCTCAAGTGAAGATACATATGTTTTTATAGTGGCTTTCAGTAGCTTTTCGGTCATGGATTGCAGACGCCTACGCACTTGCCAATATTTATTTTATTTATTTATATGTTTTATTTATTTATTTATATACAAGAAGGTACATTGAAACTGAAATAAGTTTATTGATGTAAAATACACACAAAGGGATGAGGTAGCTGAAGCTATTCTCACCCCGTTCAGTACATCGTGTTAATACACACATATACACACATCACAAACCATAAACATATTACCAAACATTCTGAGAGATAACAAATACATTTCCTCCTTCACAAGTAGTATGGTATCAGACGTACACACAAATACTTTTATGACCTAGGTATACTGTATAGACAATTTGCAAGAGACATGCAGATAAGTCAACAAAATATTACAGTCTTGGTGCAAAATCTTATATCTCTCAAGAATATCATCAACCTTTCCGTTGTGACACATTTTGTTTAGTTCATTTATTATGCACCCCATACCATCCCGTTGGTAGTGAAAGGGTTACAGAGGCACATAATGGCTCAGGGACACATCCAGGCTATTTGTTCAGGAACAGTCCTTATCTCAGTGTTTCTATATACATTAATCAACGGACAATCAAGAACATATTGGGCAAGGGTGTGAGACCTTAACATACCACATAGTTTACACTTCGTGTCATTATCATGAACACCTATCCCATATTCCCAGTAATATTTGTACCCAAGCCTGAGCCGCATGTACACAGAGTCACTCCAAGCATTTCTCCTTTTACCATAAGTGAAATGAGTGTTTTGACTCACATACATGTAGTGTTGCATGGTTTGACTTATCTCATACATTATATCTCTCCTCTCCACTCCTGCCTGTGCCTGAATATTTCTGATTTTGCTTCTTATTTGTCTCATTGTGAATTCACATTCAATGTCAACTTGTGGTTTTGATGTAGCACGTTTGGCCAAGTCATCCGCCACCTCGTTGAGCACTATTCCAACATGAGATGGAATCCACATGAATTTCACACTATGACCTTTCAGCTGTATCTCAGTTATTCTTCTCTTACAATCCTCAACTATGGAGATGAAGACTGGGTTTCGACTGTTTAAGGACTCCAGTGCTCCTCGGCTATCGACAAATACAAAAACATTTTTGTCGTCATGACACACTTCCTCCAAACACGCCAGAATGGCCTGCAGTTCAGCTTGTGTGGATGATATATAATTACTAAGCCGGAGTTCAATTATCCTGTCCACAGTCCCAAACTCCGTATATTCTCTTATTTGGACACCACACCCTGCCCTGCCATCCTCCGCCACCGACCCGTCGCAATATACATGTAAACTGTTTCCTCTTGGTAACCGAGATATCATGCTTCCATACAAGCACCGTAATTGTCCCGGTTCATGATGAATCTTTTTCACCTCGAGGGGTACAATTTCGACGTCTATTTTCTGTACTTTCCAGGGAGCAGACATATTACACTGTCGAGAGGGTTGACAGCAGTCAAGTACATCGTATTCCCTGAGGTCAGGAGCTAATCCCCTCGTGTAGCGTGTCTCCCTCAGTTTCCTGGAAGTGTGTACGTCACTCAAGCAGGTCTGAACGCTCTCAAACAGCTTATCCCTTCCTCTTCTCTGCATGAAACGAATAGATACTCTAGTGTTAATGTCACGGACTCTATCACACACACTCTGTAAATTTATTTCCAATCTCATTATTTCAATCATTTCATTTCTTTGACATCCAAGAATAATCCTCATAGCCTCATTCTGTATCAGCTCTATTTTTTTAAGTGTGCCTTGGCCTGTGTAAGACAAAACGGGTGCTGCGTAGTCTATCAGGGACCGAACAGTGCTTATGTATAACATCCGCAAGATAGGTACCCCAACACCTTTACCAGAAAAAGCCAGTGCTTTTAGAGGATGCAGACGGGCTTTACATAAGGTGCTGATATGATTTATTTCAGCATTTTTACTCTCACATGTGTATCCAACATACATGCCCAGATACTTGTACTTCTGAACACGGCTCAGTTCCACACCATTTAGAGTAAGTGTTATATTTCTTCGTTTCCTATACTCATATTTGGTTTTGTCTGCATTTATAACTAAGCCTAACTTGTGACAGGTTGTACCAAGTATGTTAAGAGCAGTTTGAATTTTGTTCCCAGAAGTGCCTTGTATAAGAATGTCATCAGCATATATGATCGTCGTGACCCCTGGAGGATACATCTCTGATGCTAATCTGTTCATTAATACATTGAATAAGGTGGGACTTAAACTCCCCCTTGGGGGTACCTAACTGAAACATCCGTTCCTCAGACATGTATCCCTGGTAATACACCTGACCTTTTCTGCCTTGTAGATAATCCCTTATCCAATGTAGCAATCTCCCTGTTATTCCCAGATTGGCTAATTCGTATAAGATTACTTCCCCATTGGCTTTATCAAATGCTCCTTGTAGATCAACAAAAACTCTACAATTGTCATCCACATTAGACAAACACTTTAAGAGACAATCCGCAGTACTTTTGCCTTTGATAAAACCAAAGAGATTACTGGACATGCTATCACCTACAAGGTAGAGTAGCCTATTTAACAAAATCCTTTCCATCATTTTACAAAAGCAGGATATTAAGGAGACAGGTCTGTAGCCTCCGTTTGACTTAGGGATAGGAATGATGACAGCCTCTTTCCATTTTCTTGGTAACTTTCCCTCTCTATAACTCATATTAAACAAATCAAGTAAGGGACTAGGTTTCATACCGGCTAAATAATTAAGAATGTCATACGTTACTCCATCTTTTCCCGGAGCAGTAGAGCTGCCACTTTTTATAGCGTCCAGTAGCTCATCGTGAGTTTTCTCAGTGCATGCTATAGATCTTGTATTTAAGGCACATAAAGTTACTCCATTTCTAATATTTTCCCATGACTCAATGGTGACTCTTGTGTCTGCAGGTAAGGACTCGATACCAGCAGCTCTAGCCCATTTATCTACTAACTCATTAGCAACCTTCCCTGGATCTGAGTGAGCAATGAATTTGGGCTTACAACCCCTGATTATATTTACTGCTCTCCATATGTCTTTAAGGTTCTTAGTATTACCAATGGACTGAGCAAAGTCTTGCCAGTATCTGTCCCGCGCCTCCTTCCTCACCTGACTGCATTCCCTAACCACTTTCAACATTGTATTTTTCTCTTCATCCCTCATTCCATTTTTTAACCATTCTTTATGTGCACTCCGTAGCATTCTCTCCCACCCCTTGACTTGCTGATCATTGGAATATTTAAATTTCTTAGGTCCATGCGTCTTGCTTCCCCTGCCCCTGTTATTTTCCCTCTGTACAAATTTCTCTATGTTTTCGACCATGTCCTCGTAAAAACTATCAACGCAGAGCGTGTATTGATGATACCAATCTCCTATATTTTGAATAAAATAATTTTTTCATATCTTTATTAATATTTAGCCTTTTCCTTTGAAAGTGGACTTGTTTTTTCCCCAGTGGTAATTCAACGTTCAAGGCAAAGTGGTCACTAAGTAGTTCCCGAATAACCTGAGCCTCCCCCATAATTCCCTGAGAGTTTAAGTATTCAATGAGAAAAGTTTTTGAAGTTTTTACCCTAACCTAACATAATTTGTGCAGTATATTTTTATTTTATGTCTCACCCTATTTTAATTTCAAAATAAAACCAAACAAAATAAAATAAAAACAGGGTGTGTATCTTAGCTATACATACCCATCTATACTTATTACTAGGTGAACTTGGTGATAGTAAATGCTCCCATCAGGCAGGGCTCATCACCTCTCATATTTCATGTTCACCAGTGTTTATTTACTTATTTATTTATTTATTTATTTATTCATAATAACTAGTAACATAATAACTAATAACTTAATAACTAATGATATAACATCTTGCTATTATAAAACTAATTCTAATATCATAAAACAACATAATTTTTATTTATTTATTTATTTATATACAAGAAGGTACATTGGGTTTGTGAAAATACATTGCATAGTACAGTATTTACAATCTTGTAAAGCCACTAGTACGCGCAGCGTTTCGGGCAGGTCCTTAATCTAACAGATAATTTTAAGTAGGAAAATTCTATAAGAATTAATAAAATGAAAACAAATACATTGCAAGAAAAAAAATGAGATGAGAGAGATTAGTAAGTATATTAAAGCACATTGGTATATTAAAACTCTGATTGTTACAATATCCTAAGAGGTTTTTGGATTTCTCGTTTGAACAAGCCAAGCGTACGTTTTATAATCACATCCCTAAGGCGAAACCAGAAATTATTAACTCATTGGTTGTACCTTATGCGAGTGGACTTGAAAAATTGTCTTTGATTTTTAAGAAACTTAATATAAATTTGGTGTTCACTAATAGTACGATCAAATCCAATTTAATAAAAAAAACTCCCTTGATACAGCAGGTTGCGTGTATTCAATTCCCTGCAATGATTGTGATTCTGTGGACCTTGGACAAACAGGAAAGTCCTTACAATTGCGGTTGTCACAACATGCTTATAGTATTAGAACTGCTCAAACGTCTAATGCATTGTATCTACATACGATTTTATGCGATCACAATATTAACTGGAATGGTGCAAAAAGCATTACCTATTGTGGGGATTTCGTGGAACGGAATTTGATTGAGTCTGCTCTAATCAGTCAGTGTCCAAATCTTCTTAATGTTAGTACTGGAATGTACAAACTTGATCCATTTTTAAGTTATAATATTGCACAACAGTTTAAGAAAAAACTCTAACTGTTAGAGAGGCTTACAATGTCTCATTATAATTTTATATTTATATATTCATTTATTGCGTGTTCATGAGGCTTTTCTTTAATCTTTCATCCTTTTTCTCTGACCGCTTAATCCTATTTGACCATTCCAAGCTAAGCTTTACCTGTCTCTGGTTAATTCTTTCCCTAGGGTTGGGTTGGTCAGGTGTTGGCCTATATATCCTCCCCCTTCCCTTCTCCTCTTCAGACCATTTGGTCCGGGAGACGTCTCCCGTCACGCAGGGTGCCGTTGCGCCTCCACAGATCTCCAGTATCATCTTTTGATACTGGTAATGGCTCAAAAGGGCCACCACTTATGGGCAATTCATGCCCGTGCCATCTTTTGGGTGGCTTAATCTTCATCAATCAATCATTCTCCTCTGCATGGGAGACATCTCCCGTCACGCAGGGTGCAGTCGCACCTCCACAGATCTCCAGTATCAGCTATTGATACTGGTAATGGCTCAAAAGGGCCACCACTTACGGGCTATTCATGCCCGTGCCACCTCTTGGGTGACTTAATCTTTATCAATGAATCAATTCTCCTCTTGTCAGTCTGGTTTGACAAAGGCTTTAACGAGTCGAAATGTTATCTCCTTTCATTTTTCTCTGTGGATTTTCCGCATATATATATATATATATATATATATATATATATATATATATATGGTGTGGTGTGGTGTGGTGTTGTTAAGAGTTGATTTACATCCATATATATATATATATATATATATATATATATATATATATATATATATGGTGTGGTGTGGTGTTGTTAAGAGTTGATTTACCACACCACACCATATATATATATATATATATATATATATATATATATATATATATATATATATATATATATATATATATATATATATATATATATATATATATATATATATATTGTCGGGGTGTCACGGTGTTCTCGTTAGTGAAGGGTTAAAGCAAAGGTAGACCGGATCTCCCTTCCAGGTGGTTGCTCCGACAATAACCCTTACTCACCGTCGTTCTACGGGTCTTCCCTCGATCTTCTAGGCTCCACTGCACGCCCCAGAGAGTACCCCAGTCGATCTCACAACCGGCCTTAAATTGCAAGATGAGTGGGGGCACAGATCGTTCCCTTAATCTGTGGCCCGCCCCGACACAGAACTCTTACACAGCCTTTAAGGTCGCCAACTGGTGTTTTTAGGTGTCCAGTAACACTGCAGTGGTGAGGTGTAATTGTGGTAATTGTGGTAAGAGCAATTTCAAACAATATGGTATCAGGCAGGTCACTCTGTTTTACTTCATTACACGGTCACAAGATAAATGGAGGGGATGATATCAAACACCAAAGAGTTTTGGTATTTTACTTAAAAGACAACGAGAGATATATATATATGCATCAATGTATCAGGAACAATATTTGACCACTGCTCAATCCATAGCATAATAATCTGGAGCGCACCGATATGGTAACACCGGCAGCGCCACGCGTCACCTGTCAGATGTCAGCTGACCGGGACCCTCGCGACCGTGAGAAAAGATTAGTACTTGTTTTCTAATTCTATCACGATCCCCGTTTATTTAACTTCTTCACAAAACACTGTATTCAACATTCACATGGCATACTTATGATTTCACTGGCCTCACGATCAATATCTTATTCACAATGCACTCACAGTGATTTTTCACCGTACCAAAAGATTACTCTATTCTTAATAATATTTACTGTGAATGCACTCGCTTGATCACTGAACTTTTCTTTATATCTATACTTTCTCTTAAAGAGATATCACTGGCAATCACTTCACGTATATGATATTATTCAGAACACAGGCATGTACATAGATAAATCAGTAATCAAATTACAGGCATATATCTATATATATATATATATATATATATATATATATATATATATATATATATATATATATATATATATATATATATATATATATATATATATATATATAAATCATGAAGATCAATACACAGGCATTTATATCAATAGATCATAGAGATCAACACACAGGCATGTATATCAATAAATCTTGGAGATCAATACACAGGCATTTATATCAATAAATTCTAGGCTCATAGCCTAACACCAATATCTGGTTTACTACAATATATATATAATAATAATCACAAAAATTAATAATAGTCACAGTAAATTCTTTGATGAATCCTGGTGCTTGCACACACCCACACATAGATATATATGTAAACTGATACTGTGAGCGCTCTGGGTAGCCTCACCACAACTGTGCTCTCTGTGACTTAGACTCAGGTGAGACTTGCTCACGACATAAAATATCCTGACAAAAATATATATAGCTAACTAAAGGGGAAATGGGAGGGGTAACTGTAAACACCTACTTCACCTATCCTAGGATGACAGTTGGGTTGTAGCTCCTGGTCCAGGCTCTCGCCTCGTTTACCCTCCAGAAACACAAGCCAACGCCTTAGGATGTCGCGTCTCGCCGCTTCTGTACACTGCAGTCCGTGCTCCTTCCTCTACAGTACGTCGCAGGGTTGAGTCGGTCTCCTGGCCGTCAACTTTCCTCCCAACTACGGCAGCCAGCCTACGTCTCGGCGGTCGTCGCACGTTTCCCAATTAGTTCTTGTCACTGTACTCCCAGAGGAACTGCCTCTCACCACTACGAAGTCACTGTGAAGTTATCAGCCGTCCCAGACAATACTGCTTAAGCTCCACACGCACAGCACCCGACTTCAGAGCACTTGAAGCTCACAACACTGTCAATTCCCTCGTCGTCTAGATATATCGCTAGGTATTTGGGAAGACTTCTCGACGTGCTTGCATCCAACTGTTGACTCGTAGGTTCCACGAAGGTGGGTTTACTGTCAAACTTGACAGGATCGTCGATCACACGTTCAACCTGGTTGACAAGGCGGTCAACCCGGTTCACTCACGGTGGATTGGCCCGGCCACTAAGCTGTCTCTATACTGGTGAACTGCCAAGGACGTCACACACGTCGATGCCCGGCCCACTTCTTGCAACGCACCTGTCCCTGAGCACTTGTTGCTCAATATTCTGTCAATTCCTTATCTGAGCCACATCGGGGTTGCAGGAAGACCTCACAGAGTGCGCGCTAACAACTGGAGACGCTTACATCCACCGGAGTTCGGTAAATCCGTCACTCTGACAGGATGACCGATCGCGCGTCCTACCTCTCGGACGTGTCGTGAAAGACTGATCGCGTGAAAGCGCCACCACGGCTGGACTCCCCGCCTATGTGACGTCACTTTTTCCAAAGTCGGTTTTCATTGGCTCCCAGTGCCACGTCGCTGACGGTGACCAATCTGGCGCCACTGACGTCACACAGTTTTGGCGGGAGAACAGACTCGCCAGCGCCATATTGGCTCCCTAAAGGGCCTATCCCACAGCCAAAATGTTATATTTTTNTCAATCACTCTTACTCTCAATCACTCCTACTCTCATTCTTACTCTTACTCACTCTTACTCTCACTCTTACTCTCAGTCTTACTCTTACTCTCAATCACTCTTACTCTCAACCACTCTTACTCTCAATCACTCCTACTCTCATTCTTACTCTTACTCACTCTTACTCTCACTCTTACTCTTACTCTCAATCACTCTTACTCTCAACCACTCTTACTCTCAATCACTCCTACTCTCATTCTTACTCTTACTCACTCTTACTCTCACTCTTACTCTCAGTCTTACTCTTACTCCCACTCTTACTCTCAATCACTCTTGCTCTCACTCCTACTCCCAATCACTCCTACTCAATCACTCTTACTCTCACTCTCAATCACTCTTACTCTCATACTCACTCTTACTCTTACTCTCAATCACTCTTACTCTCACTCACTCTTACTCTTACTCTCAATCACTCTTACTCATTCCTACTTACTCTTACTCACTCTTACCCACTCTCATACTCTTAATACTCTTATTCACTCTTAATCACTCTTACTCTCACTAACTCTCAATCAATTACTCACTGTCAGTCACTCTTACTCACTCTTACTCTCACTCTCACTCACTCTTACACACTCTCACTCACTCTTACTCACTCACTCATTCTTACACACTCTCTGTCACTCTTACTCACCTTCAGTTACTCTTACTCACTCTTACTCTCAGTCACTCTTACTCTTACTCTGTCACTCTTACTCACTCTTACCCACTTTCACTCACTCTCACTCACTCTTACTCACTCTCAATCACTCTTACTCACTCTCAATCACTCTTACTCACTCTCAATCACTCTTACTTACTCACTCTTACTCTCAGTCACTCTTACTCTCTCACTCACTCTTACTCTCACTCACTCTACTCATTCCTACTCACTCTTACTCACTCTTACACTTATTCACTCTTACTCTCACTCACTCTCAATCACTTACTCACTGTCAGTCACTCTTACTCTCACTCACTCTTACTCTTACACACTCACTCACTCTTACTCACTCTCACTCTCTCTTACACACTCTCTGTTAACCGCCTTCAGTCACTCTTACTCTTACTCTCAGTCACACTTACCCACTCTTACTCTCATCACTCACTCTTATACTCACTCTTACTCTCAGTCCCTCTTACTCACTCTTACTCGCCCTTACTCATTCCTACTCACTCTTACTCATTCTCACTCCTACTCTCACTCACTCTCAGTCACACTTACTCTCTCACACTGTCACTCTTACTCACTCTCACTTTCTCATTCTTACTCACACTTACTCACTCTCATACTCACTCTTACTCTCACTCTTACTCTCACTCTTACTAACTCTCATACTCTTACTCTCACTCACTCTCACTCTTGCTCACTTCAAGGCATTTGAAGTGGAATTCAAGCTTGTTCGCATGGCTCCATTTAGATATATATGCACTTCACTTTTGGTCGCTGTATTATAGAATGGATATAAATTCACTAGAATGCGTCCAGCGTAGGATAAAGTTTTGAATTAATCCCCAAAACACTTCCGCGTTTTGGGCGAGTTAGCCCTCCACTATCTCCTGTGGTTTTGGATGTTCCATTGTAGTGGGCGGTAATACTGAAAAGTGTACAGTCTTTTCAACCTTGTCACATTAATTCTCGTCCTAGGTTTTTCAATTTGGTATCAATGTGTTCGCAATAGAATTCCCAACAGGAGTATATGCATATAATTTAAAAAACAGCATCGCGCTCCACCCGCCGACAAGATGAAGGTAGGCGGCAGGTACCAGAAAGAGCTCATTACATTAGAGTGCGATAATACTGAAAAGTGTATATTCTTTTCAACTTTGTTACCTTAATTCTCGTCCTAGGTTTTTCAATTTGGTATCAATGTGTTCGCAATAGAATTCTGTACAGGACTAAAGGCATATAAACTCAAAAAACCCGGCTTACCATCCGCAACAAACAGAGAAAGCGAGAGCGTGTTACCCAGGAGTGCACAAGAGCGATAAAATGTATACACTCGTTTCACTTTGGTCACCTCATTTGTCATCCTAGGTCTTTCATTTTGGTATCAATGTGTTCGCAATAGAATTCCCAACGGGAGTGTATGCATAGAATGTCAAAAACAGCAGTGCACTCCACCCACTGACGTGATGAAAGCAGGCCGCGTTACCCAGAAGAGAGTGCTATGCAGTGCCTGGCCTTCCATTAGAGAGCCTTTTAATAAGAGAGTGAATACTCTTTTCAACTTTAATTGTCACCTCAATTCTCGTCCTAGGTTTATCAATTTGGTATCAATGTGTTCGCAATAGAATTTTCTACAGGTTTAACTGCAAATAAACTCCAAAAGCGTATAAGCCAAAAGCGAGTGCATATAAACTCCATTAGTGGACATTTAGCAGCTAAAATTTTGACTCCATACTTCGTCATTAGTGGGCGAAAGTGCTAATTAGCTAATTAGAAACCTGTCATGTGAAGAAAGATTGTCAAAGCTTAAATTACATTCTCTAGAAAGGCGATGAATTAGGAGTGACATATGGTAGAGGTGCACAATAGGATGAATGGACATAACAAAGGGGACATTAATAGGGTATTAAAAGTATCAACACAAGACAGAACTCAAAACAAAGTGTAAAAATTTGAAAAATTTAAATTTAGGAAAGAACTGCATGGGGTATATACACTAGGTTTGTACCTCAAGGTTCATGTATGCAATATTACAGAGTATATTATATTAACTCTCATTCATGCAGTTAATTTGTTGTGTTTATGTACAATATGTTTTTTATGTTAAAATGTTTTTGTTGATTTGTTTCTATATTTTCATAAGTAAAGTATGCTTACCCACTTATTCCAAGTTTTATGGTAACTTTACAAGGTTTAAAACAAAGTTCAAAATTATTTTCTGCTTTTCATACAGGAATTATACGTTAATATAACATCATAATAACGTAATGATGTCGTGTAAATAACGTTATATTGACGTCATATGAATGTTATATTTATGTTATAAGAACGTAAATTGGATAGGTTTACATAGAGTAAACAAAAAAACAAAATGTTGACTGAAAATTATATATTCTTAAATATAAAGCATGAAAACATTACAATTCCATAGCATTCACTATTATTTTAAAAATTTGCATAAATCTTAGAAACCTGTGTCTCAAGAATATATGTTTTTAGTTATATCTAATGGTTTTAAGGACGTCAGATATACGTATTTATCTTAAAAGTTACAAAATTACCTTTGTGGCACCATTTAAAAACGTTCACAAACGTTCTGTGTTTGCTGGGTAGGCTACTGTTAAACAAGGGGGCTGAGGGTTGTCTGAAAGCAGAATTTATTATTATTCTGATAGCAGATTTTTGCTGGGTGATGATGGACTTAAGGTGGTTTGCAGTGGTTAAACCTCATGCACAGATACCATAATTAAGATAGGGATAGATTAGTGCATAATATAGAGAGATGAGAGCAGAGTTAGGTACATAATATCTGATTTTGGAGAGTATACCAACTGATTTAGAGACTTTCTTAGTTATGTGACTTTCTTAGTTTTAGATTCTTAGTTTTAAGTCTCCGTGGTGTAGTGGTAAGACACTCGCCTGGCGTTCCGCGAGCGCTATGTCATGGGTTCGTATCCTGGCCGGGGAGGATTTACTGGGCGCAATTCCTTAACTGTAGCCTCTGTTTAACGCAACAGTAAAATGTGTACTTGGATGAAAAAACGATTCTTCGCGGCGGGGATCGTATTCCAGGGACCTGCCCGAAACGCTACGCGTACTAGTGGCTGTACAAGAATGTAACAACTCTTGTATATATCTCAGAAAAAAATGTGTTGTATGTGTTTACAGTCTACGTGGTGTAGTGGTAAGACACTCGCCTGGAGTTCCGCGAGCGTTTTGTCATGGGTTCGTATCCTGGCCGGGGAGGATTTACTGGTGCAAATCCTTAACTGTAGCCTCTGTTTAACGCAACAGTAAAATGTGTACTTGGATGAAAAAACGATTCTTCGCGGCAGGAGATCGTATTCCAGGGACCTGCCCGAAACGCTACGCGTACTAGTGGCTGTACAAGAATGTAACAACTCTTGTATATATAAAAAAAAAAAATGTGGGTACTGAAGTTGAGTCTCTTGTCTAGGAATAGGCCGAGAAATTTCCAGCATTTTTATTGTTAATGTTTACATTGTCTATCTGAAGCTGAATTGCATTTGTAGATTTGCTTCCAAAT
>WNGS01081636.1:0-12634 GCA_020271785.1 Procambarus virginalis | reverse complement strand
TAATTGTCCGTGTGACAATTAATTGACCACTCTAGCTAATTATTTAATTAGCATTCTCATCATGAATTCACGTAGTGGGAAGGATCTGTCAGATTCTGTCAGTGATAGTGCTAACGTCAGTTGCTCGAGACTAACTGCCTTTCAGGGTTGGGGCAATTAGTGGCTCATGATAATTAGTGGAGTAATAACGTCTGGAGTCTTGAGGACTCAGATGACTCGGTAAAGCGAGGTCATGGGGTTAGCATAATACTTTATATTAATCATATTCTGTCTGGTGACAGTGGATTAAGTTGCACTCATTGTTATTAGGTAATTAACTCCTCTTCCGTGAATTCACAGTGTTGATGAGACCTGCTTAGGCAGTGCGGAGTGAGACGTATTTATGTATGATTAATTATCGGTCCTGGTGACAGTTAATTAATTGCTCAAGGCTAATTAGGGTAATTAGCACTCATTAGTAAGTAAACGTAATTAGTGATACACAGACTGTTGAGAAGCCACCCACTTGGGGTAGGCTTAGTTAACGTAACTCAATTGGGATGTAATTAGTGGTCCGTTTGACCTTAATTAAGAATTACTCACTGAATACTTGCAAGGAGTCAAGTGTGATGTAATTTAAGAGTTTGAGTTATTGTGACAAGAGGACTTGTGTTAACGTAGAGTACTATCATGTTGTTGTCTAGCGTGAGACACTTGTTGTGATTAAAGTAGTACTTGTTGCTGACTGCTGTGATCAGTCAATTTCCATCATTATTCACATAATCAATGTTGCAATTGATTAAGGCAATTTCTTTTGGTTATCGTCTAGTGACGAGGGTAAAGTAACTTAGGGATGAGTGGAGCTGTGTCCCAGAATCCCACCTTGCCTGACTGTGTTCACTTTAGTTGTGATAGGGGGAGTCACTGTTAGACTACCCACCTGATTACGGGGGTCTCTCCTGTTGGAGGGAGGGCCTTAAGCTTGTGATTAGAGTAGCTGCCACTAGGAAGTCGTGTCACTATTGATTGCTTGCTTGTGTCATCAGTGGAAGATTGTTCAGTTAGTTCATGTTGTCAGCCCGAAGTGTCAGCAGGATGGAGCCTGCTGTCATTTCTCGAGGGGCTGTTGAATAGCTGTGTTGCAAATGCCACTGGTTGGACTGTAACGTAATTAAATCACACGCTGTGGTGTAACTTAGTCTGTGATATTTTTCTTTGAGTTTGCAATATTGCGTCATCAGTGGGCACACCTGTGTTCAGGTTAGTTCAGTATGCAGCCACACAGCAAGGGTTGCTATTTAGCTGTTGGTTATGGTGCCACTGGATGGACATTAACGTAAAGATTAATTTGAGGAAGGGTGCTGGAGTTGCCAGTGAACCCATTAGTTATTGATGTCATTGAAAGGCTACTGATTTGATTGCATTGCAACCGCTATTGCAGGTGTAGACTGCACTGAGGCGTAGAACAGTTAGGAGGTTACTGGAGACGTGTTCCAGAACTCACTGTGTCATTTGTTGTAATTGTGATTATAGATCTGTTAGTTCTTGCTTGCGTGTTGATTCCTCTGTGGGCACGCTTATGTTCGAGTAACGTCATTGACATTCTTTTGTTTTAATGTAGTAGTCTAGTCTCTTGTTATAATAAATTGTTATTTGTTAACAGTCTTTGATGTCAACCTTCAACTATTCTGTACCACTCCCATTGTTCTGATATATATTTGATATTGTTGTTTTAAATCTTTGATATGACGGCTGCGCTCTTGGGAATTCGAATTCCAATTCATAGCGCCACACAACAAATATAAATTTGATTGTGAGAACCCGTCGGTTACCCTTTATTGGTTTTAACGTCATGTTTAACTAGGAGGAACCAGCGGCCTATTGTGGACAGGTTTTCACCCCTGCTGGTGGAAGCCTGGCGGTTTGCTCCCGCTTCTCCTTTTTCTACTGGACTCATGCTTAACTGCCAAGAGCAGCCTTTAAACTTGTAGTCCACCTCCTAAGGGAGGTAGGCGTAGAGAAAAATCTCACAGCTGGCGCCCAACGTGGGGCTATGCAACTTGGGTTCGAGCCCATGCAGGGCAGTCTCATTGATTTTTAAAGTAACATAAAAGTTATCATTACAGAACAATGTGGACCAGGATGGTTGAAGGTATGTTTTGTGCACGGTTGTCACACACAGGTACACACACACCACACACACTGTAGGAAAGAGGTATTTCATGGTAAATATGGTGAAATTTGTCTGGCTTTTCGTGGCTGCTAGCTAGGGGACATTGACACACTCGTGAGTGAGTGGGGTCAGCTCAGCAGCAGGTGTCGTGGACACCAAGCCAGCGTGCAACAGTGGTTGCAAGGGGTGCACTCAGGATATGCCTGAGGTGCAAGACACCACCTACCTGAGGGTAGACGAAGCTTCTAGAAGTGACCTCAAGCGTGAGAGGTCTCATTGGACGACAGAGTAGTTGTCAAGGGTGTCATTAGAGTGTAGTTGTTAGATACACCTTAGGATCTTAGTGGGAGGTCGCGCCACCAGCTAAGGATCCGAGTTGTCTTCTTTAGAGAAAGGAGAGTAATTATCTGTAGTTAGACAGGTGAGGGAATTCTTGCCAGAGTGGGGACTGTACAACCCCAGGAAGAATTCATGGTAGTCACTTGAGAGGTTGAGCAGAGGCTCCCGACTGGAGAGGTTGAGCAGAGGCTCCCATTTTCAGAGGTGACAGCAAGGCCGAGTTCGAGCCTGATGGTGAGAGTGCAGCAAGTCAGTGCTGGCTCAAGAGCAGATTGCAAGGGGGCAATCTCACACAGGGAAGGGAAGCAAGCCCACCCTAGTGCACTTAACCTGGTGACAAGGTATGAAGGTAAAGATGCCTAGCATGGCAGCACTGAGAAAGACGATTCGATGGATGCATACATCGATCGCCTTTTGAAGAAAGGCTGAAAATGCAAGATGGCAAAGGTCATTTTGGGCTGGTGATTTTCCATGGTTCAGATCCCAGCAGCATAATGATTTTGTTCTTTAAGGATTGCCTTGGTAAAGGGTTATAGTAGATCTGCAGAGGGAATGCTGATCACATTCCAAGTTAGGTCCAGGTAGAAACGGACCGGGGAGTTTGACAGATGTCAAGAGTTTCGCTCATGTCCTTGTTAGAGGAGCGAGACCGAGGAAAAGCAAGGGAGAGACCCCAAGCTCAGTAGGGTGAGTGTAGGTGCTTGTAGAAGGGCTTTCTCCCAGATAGTTCAGTCGGTAGAGCAAGACCGGCTGGTGTTTGACAGTTGGACAGGTAGGGTGATCCTGTCAACTTGTTGCAATGTCAGGTGGAAAACTGACAGTAAGTTCTTAGTAGGCTGAGGGGAGGTAGAAGTACTTCACCGGTAAGGCCACACCAATGTGTTGCTCATGTGTCCAGTATGACACAGACCGAGGATGGAAATGGGAGGTTCAGTGATGGAAATGGTTGCGAGGTGTTGAACCGGCCAGGACCAGAGCTAGAGCCGAACATGTTGCCACTCCAAGGTCAGGCAGCACCACCAGGGTGATCCGGTGGTAGTGCACAGGGACCCTCAGGCCAGTGATGTATAGGAAACAGAGTTACACACTACACACTTGTTTAGCTAGTACACCTGTTGGGCAGGTGTGTGCAGAAAAACTAGCTGGTGTTTTGAATGTATTTTCCTTGCAGGAAAATATATTCTTTAGTGGGAGGTAGTGTGAGGAGATGTAGAATCTCCTCAGCTAGTTTTCCTAGTTTCTAGAATAGGCTAGTCGCTCTAGGGACTCTAGAAACTGAAGCTTTCAAATTTACATATACTTGTTGGGTGTCATATGAAAGCTTATGTTAAATGCTGGCAGTTAAAACTAATGAGAGGTCTGTGATTGCTCTGTAGAGAGAATTACAGCAAAATTTGCCTGTTCTGTGAAACAGAGAGGGTAGTATAACAAAAACCGTTAGAGGTGGAGGGGGGACAGTGGGGCGAACGCTGCCTCCCCCCCACCAAGGGAGACGTTGAGACGTTGTGTTAGGCCTCACCCTCCTTGTGACGTCACGCCACGCCACAGGCGAGGGGCCCGTGTGATTGGTCTAAGCACCCCTACTCCTATGCCGAGTTTTGGCGCGAAAAGCTGTCATTGGAAGCGGCATCAGGACCAGTGCCGGCTTCCTGCTGATTGGTCAAGACAAGGTAGGGGGAGAAATATGGGCATGTGAGCCTCTCTAGCCGCCAAGAGAGTTTAGTTTGAATTGGGCAGCCAGGGTGTGAAGTGTCTAGGTGGGGGTGGCGGGCCTGCCACCCCCACCACCGTTATCGCTCCTGTCGTTCTGTTTACTCATATTGCATGGCACTCCAGCCACCCTGGGTGTGTCGAAGCCCAAATTGCGAGAAACTGGGACTTGGACTTTGAATTCCGCCCGACGTCGTCCATGGGGAGGTGACGCCGGCCAGTGTCACCCTGTAACCCCAGTGTAAGAGCGAGTCATGCTCTGGTATGATGGGGTTGTTAGTGATTCCCCATCCAAGTGTGTATGGCACGCGGCCACCCAGGCCGCCCTCTGGCCACCCAGGCCGCCCTCTGGCCGCCCGCGGCCACCCGCCGCCCAGCCAGCACCCACCCACCCCCACCCACCTTACCCGCGCGCGAGCTGCTCGGGTGGGGTGGGTGGGGTGCTGTGACGTCACGCGCCACCCGTGGCCACCCTCCTGAAGGCCACGCAGTGGCCACATGTTGGCCACCACCTTTGGCCACCCCCTTGGCCACATTCCCAGGACAGCCTAGGCCACATCTTGTCGACGCACGAGGAGCAAGCTAAGTGTTGACAGCCAGGTGGTAAGGACCTGGGAAATGAGGAAATGTGTGGAAGGAAACGTGAGTACTTTATCAGTGTCTCAGATTAGTGGAAATCATAGTAGAAAAGTTGTGTGAGCCCCTAGCCCGGCCAGGCTAGGGAAGTAGCTGAGACGCCCGTCTGTGGCATGCCCAGGTGACTGTGGGGCAGTACCTGGAGTGGGAAATTGTCACTGTAAATCACGTAGTGTTATAATTATATATCTGTAGATATATTGTTGTGTGTAGACTGACTAGAGTTTGGGACCAGTCAGTGTAGAGAAATCATCATATAAATGATCCAGTCTGGCGATTCTGTATAATCGTCCAGCCTTGGTTAGTGCCATGGTACCTCATTATGTAATTAGGCCAGGTTAGAGTTAATTAAGCAGGCCCGTGGGGCAGGGTTATTAGTGGATATCCTGAGGTCTGTATATCACCTGGTGATTAATTACATTGTTATGGAGGCATTTCCATATGTTTCATTTGCATGATTGTTGTATTGTGTTGTGTGGTGAGTCAGTAGATGTGATCGCTGACTGATTGCCTAATGATGTCATTAGCATGGGGGGCATGCTGACGGTATCATTATGTGCAGGTTTGTGCAGTGTTATCAGGTATACGATATTACTGTCCTAGGAACTGTGTTGAGGATTTAAAGGGACCCTTTGAGTATTCAGGGAAATTCTCAGTCACTTAATGAGAGCGAGCAATTAGTTAATTTGCCTAATTATGGGAGAATTAGTGCCAGCTGTCCGCGTAGAGCGACGGTGTCTTATATTAACGTATATTGTCTTGCTGAAGCCACCGGGATCGGGCGATCTTTTGCAACGTTTGCAAGATTAGAGGGACAGTAAGATTGGTATACCTTGATTGTTGCAAAACCGTGTGTCATTACTGTGTGGGCATAGTAATTAACGAGTTGCAGTAGTCGCAACTGTATGTGGGCAGTGCTATTTTATGTTTTGCATGCCATTATATGTGTGACCTATGTAACCTTAGGGTTACTTTGTTTCTTTGAGTTGTGTGGAGTACTTAAGGATTCAGTGAGTTAATTAGGGGTAATTAACTGGATAAGGGGGTGCACACTTGAAGTTGTTGAATGAGTGAGTGCTGTTATGGGAGAACAGTGTTGAACTTGAGCTTGTGGGAATACGTGTCCGGTGCAATTAATTGTCCGTGTGACAATTAATTGACCACTCTAGCTAATTATGTAATTAGCATTCTCATCATGAATTCACGTAGTGGGAGAGGATCTGTCAGAGTCTGTCAGTGATAGTGCTAACGTCAGTTGCTCGAGACTAACTGCCTTTCAGGGTTGGGGCAATTAGTGGCTCATGATAATTAGTGGAGTAATTAACGTCTGGAGTCTTGAGGACTCAGATGACTCGGTAAAGCGAGGTCATGGGGTTAGCATAATACGTTATATTAATCATATTCTGTCTGGTGACAGTGGATTAAGTTGCACTCATTGTTAATTAGGGTAATTAACTCCTCTTCCGTGAATTCACAGTGTTTGATGAGACCTGCTTAGGCAGTGCGGAGTGAGACGTATTTATGTATGATTAATTATCGGTCCTGGTGACAGTTAATTAATTGCTCAAGGCTAATTAGGGTAATTAGCACTCATTAGTAAGTAAACGTAATTAGTGATACACAGACTGTTGAGAAGCCACCCACTTGGGGTAGGCTTAGTTAACGTAACTCAATTGGGATGTAATTAGTGGTCCGTTTGACCTTAATTAAGAATTACTCACTGAATACTTGCAAGGAGTCAAGTGTGATGTAATTTAAGAGTTTGAGTTATTGTGACAAGAGGACTTGTGTTAACGTAGAGTACTATCATGTTGTGTCTAGAGTGAGACACTTGTTGTGATTAAAGTAGTACTTGTTGCTGACTGCTGTGATCAGTCAATTTCCATCATTATTCACATAATCAATGTTGCAATTGATTAAGGCAATTTCTTTTGGTTATCGTCTAGTGACGAGGGTAAAGTAACTTAGGGATGAGTGGAGCTGTGTCCCAGAATCCCACCTTGCCTGACTGTGTTCACTTTAGTTGTGATAGGGGGAGTCACTGTTAGACTACCCACCTGATTACGGGGGTCGCTCCTGTTGGAGGAGGGCCTTAAGCTTGTGATTAGAGTAGCTGCCACTAGGAAGTCGTGTCACTATTGATTGCTTGCTTGTGTCATCAGTGGAAGATTGTTCAGTTAGTTCATGTTGTCAGCCCGAAGTGTCAGCAGGATGGAGCCTGCTGTCATTTCTCGAGGGGCTGTTGAATAGCTGTGTTGCAAATGCCACTGGTTGGACTGTAACGTAATTAAATCACACGCTGTGGTGTAACTTAGTCTGTGATATTTTTCTTTGAGTTTGCAATATTGCGTCATCAGTGGGCACACCTGTGTTCAGGTTAGTTCAGTATGCAGCCACACAGCAAGGGTTGCTATTTAGCTGTTGGTTATGGTGCCACTGGATGGACATTAACGTAAAGATTAATTTGAGGAAGGGTGCTGGAGTTGCCAGTGAACCCATTAGTTATTGATGTCATTGAAAGGCTACTGATTTGATTGCATTGCAACCGCTATTGCAGGTGTAGACTGCACTGAGGCGTAGAACAGTTAGGAGGTTACTGGAGACGTGTTCCAGAACTCACTGTGTCATTTGTTGTAATTGTGATTATAGATCTGTTAGTTCTTGCTTGCGTGTTGATTCCTCTGTGGGCACGCTTATGTTCGAGTAACGTCATTGACATTCTTTTGTTTTAATGTAGTAGTCTAGTCTCTTGTTATAATAAATTGTTATTTGTTATCAGTCTTTGATGTCAACCTTCAACTATTCTGTACCACTCCCATTGTTCTGATATATATTTGATATTGTTGTTTTAAATCTTTGATATGACGGCTGCGCTCCTGGGAATTCGAATTCCAATTCATAGCGCCACACAACAAATATAAAATTTGATTGTGAGAACCCGTCGGTTACCCTTTATTGGTTTTAACGTCATGTTTAACTAGGAGGAACCAGCGGCCTATTGTGGACAGGTTTTCACCCCTGCTGGTGGAAGCCTGGCGGTTTGCTCCCGCTTCTCCTTTTTCTACTGGACTCATGCTTAACTGCCAAGAGCAGCCTTTAAACTTGTAGTCCACCTCCTAAGGGAGGTAGGCGTAGAGAAAAATCTCACAGTGTTGTGTGTCGCTTACCAAGGACAGAAGCCCTTGACATGAGGTAGTTATGTAGTCATGTGTTAAGATGACTCCCTAATGGGTACTATCATCCATGGTATATCCTGGAGCCTCCCTGCAACACTCCCACACAGACCACGACCGTTGCCTGGAGTCGCCAGCAGCTTCGTCGACAAAGCAGCTGTAGACTGAAGTTGTGCCAACACAGTACTCCAGGATACCTGTTACTCCACACATTCGATTTCAACCTTTGATTTCTATGAGCCATCAGCACTACACTGTGGCTCTCAACATGTCTCCTAAAACTGGTCTCATATCCGGTGCAGAAAACCCGCTCGTAGACGGGATGCAGTCCTCCAGTCACGCCTCGACACAATAGCCAACCCCACAAAAGTCCCACTGGGTGTAACTTTTCTTTAATAGTTATAATGGAGAAGTACGGTAAATAGGAATTGCATCACACAAAATAACTAACCAATTCTAGAACCAGTTCTAATAGGCTGCAACTGCTCCAAAGATACGGTAATCTTAATGAGTACTTTATTTAACTTCTTTGGCAATATCTCAGAGGCGTGGCATTAATGACTCTGATACACCCCTTCTGCCCCTTACCCACCCTATGCCTCTTATCTCTCAGTCCCTCTCTGCCTCTCAGACCCTCTCTGCCTCTCAGTCCCTCTCTGCCTCTCAGACCCTCTCTGCCTCTCAGACCCTCTCTGCCTCTCAGACCCTCTCTGCCTCTCAGACCCTCTCAGCCTCTCCTACTTTCTCTTACTACCAAATGCTTCCAACCTGACGGGGGGGGGGCCTGAGGGGGCCTGACAGCTGAGTGGACAGCGCTCGGGATTCGTAGTTCTAAGATTCCGGGTTCGATCCCCGGTGGAGGCGGAAACAAATGGGCAGAGTTTCTTTCACCGTAATGCACCTGTTCACCTAGCAGTAAATAGGTTACTAGGAGTTAAACAGCTGTTCCGGGCTGCTTCTTGGGGGATGTGTAACAAAAAGGAGGCCTGGTCGAAGACCGGGCCGCAGGGATGCTAAGCCCCGAAATCATCTCAAGATAACCTCAAGAAGATACCTCACAACCACTCATCACAGACAGAAGGTGTGCCCCAGGGTAGTGTTCTGAGCACTACTCTCTCTCTGGTTGCCCTCAACGGTCTTCTCTCGTCTCTTCCTTCTGGCGTCTTCTCCGCTCTCGATCGTCAAGATGTCGATGATCTTACCCTTTGCTGTCAGGGTGATGATTCGCCTCTCCTTCAACGGCGGCTTCAACTTACGATTGATGCTGTGTCGTCTTGGGCCACCGATCATGGCTTCAGGTTCTCTGCGTCTAAGACTTGTGCCATGACTTTGACTCGGAAGTGTGTCGTTCTTCGTCCCTCTTTGTCGCTTTATGGTCATCCTCTTGAGTACAAGGATTCCGCTAAGCTTTTGGGGTTAGTCTTTGACACTCGTTTGTCTTGGTCGCCCCATATCTCTTACCTCCGAGTTGAGTGCTCTAAGGCCCTTAAACCTACTTAAGGTTTTGTCCCATACTTCTTGGGGAGCGGATAGGCACAAGCTCCTCTACTTGCACTCCTCTCTCGTCCTGTCTTAAGCTCGATTATGGTTGCCCTGCTTACTCGTCTGCTTCTTCTACTCTTCGCCGTCTTGAGGCTTTGCACCATACTGGGTTGCGCCTCAGTTCTGGTGCCTTTTGTTCTACTCCCGTCGTCAACTTGTATGTTGACACTGGCTTCCTGTCTCTCCAGGACCGCCGTGATCGCTACTGTCTTCGCTATCTTGTGCGGTCCTTGCAACATCCTTCCTCTCGCCTCTGTCGTGCTTTAACTTTTACCCCTCCTGTGGTTCCTGTTCCTCTTCACCACCTCCCTCTTTCTGTCCGGTTATCTCACTTACAGGAGATAACTATTCTTTTATATAAAAAGAATAGTTCCTCGTATTGTTCCTTCCTTGCCTCCGTGGAGAGTTCCCCTTCCAAAGTATTGTACGTCCTTAACTCGCGTCACTAAAGCTTTTACCCCTCCTACGGTTCTAAAACGCCTTTTCCTTGAGTACTTTTCTTCTCATTCCCGCTCCGTTTCCATCTTCACCGATGGGTCTAAGTCTGCGGACAGTGTGGGCTACTCTGTTTTTTTCCTGACCGTACTCATATGTGTCGCCTTCCTCCGGAGGTTAGCGTCTTCACAGCAGATTTTATGCTATTCTCTATGCTCTCCGTCTCTTGCTTTCTCATTGTCATTCCTCCTATCTGGTTGTAGTTGACTCTCGTGGTGCCCTCATGGCTCTAGGGTTCTTTAATTTATTTTAATAATAAATTAGTAACAGTTGATTGATTGACAGTTGAGAGGCGAGTCGAAAGAGCAGAGCTCAACCCCCGCAAGCACAACTAGGTGAATATACACACATACACACACACACCACACGTGTATATGTGTGTGTGTAATTTGCACATGCTAGTATCTGAATGGCTCGCAATGCTTTTATTCTGAAAATAATTTTGCTTCTTACGAGGAGTTACAGAATTTTTTATTTTTTTTTTTTTTTTTTTATTTTACATGCAAGCATGCAAGTATAAGCAATAAATACAATAAAATTAACATAAGAAAACAAAATGAGCAAAACAAACAAACCACCGGCCAGAAGGACCGACAGCACAGTACAAAACATCAATAAACAAATAGCGCAAACAGCAAACAAACCAAATTACAATAACACATAAAACAAGGTCATAATACACATAGAAAGCAGAGAACAAGAAAAAATAAAAAAAAAAAAATAAAATAATAAATCATAAACAAAAAACATAACATAAAAACAAACCAATAACAAACAATAAAAAAAAACATGCACAACCACTCACGTAAGAGGGCAAACAGCATAGCCATAGGGGCACTAATCAATCAGAATCAAGAAACAGATAATCATGAAAGGTTATAGCCTAATTACATAAACAGGGACATTGAGAAACTAAACACGACATCGCCTGAAGGGCACACAATACACTAATTACAATAAACAGGACACGAGAAAACTAAATACGACACCGGCCTGAAGGGCACACATAAATACCACAGAACATACTAAATCCACTACAGACGCGAAATACTCGGCAAGCACACAAACTATCAAGAGTGCGCATACTTATCCGGCCACTCAGCTGCCGGGAAACGAAGACAATACGCCTCCCAAAGCAACATGATGTCGTCAGAGTGACTATGGGCCGTACGAGGATCGGGCATCAAATTCGGCACACCCTCAACAAACCTGAGCCTGTGGAACCCAGATAGTCGAGGGGCACCACGGAACAGGCAGCACTCGGTCATGAAAGCCAAATTCCAAAGGGTTGGTCTTCTGATCGTACGCCACGCCGGAGGCCAAGATGATCGGGACGGGCTTCCCCTACAGGCGCGGCAACGGGCACCGCCTTGTAACCTTGTCAGCCCCACAGGGCTCCGCAGCAACCACCGGACGGGACATCTGCAGGGGCCGAACATCCTTTTCATGCAACACAACACGAGGTCGCGGCCTGCACCAGCACCCACCTCACTACGTCCGGAGGAGCTAACCACCTCCCACTGCGGAGAACCGCCTGCAGAAGAAACAGGAGGTAAATCATACACACAATCCTTGGCATCAGCAGGCACATGGACGTCAGCGACCACCACATCATCTCCCGAAGACCCATCGGCGTCGAAACCCCCAATCAGCCCATGCAGTAGAAGAACGCCTGGACCGCTTGGGCACCGGGCGCACATCCTCAGAGCCGGAGGCGGACCCAGAACCACGGGCATCACAAGCGTGCGGACCAACGCCCATCTCACGACAGCACCAGCCTCACCGCAGGGGAACCGGACCACATACAACAGGAGGCCCCACAGCCACCCCCAGCACTCAGCGCAGCCGGGACCCGAGGCGAGGATGCAGGCGAGCACGCAGGGCCAGGCGCAGCAACTGAAGACGGGTGAGCAGACGGCGAGGAGGGAGCAACAGAAAGGCCCACGGGAGCACAGGGACAGGAGCAGGAGTATCCACCGAGGCATCGCAACATCCTGAGGAGGGTCGGCGACATTCGGGGAACGTCCACCACAGGGGGCGCATCAGGCGACACAGGGGGCTTAGCCGCGTCCGGAGAGGCGTCCAAACCCACAGAAAACTCCTCCACAGGAAGCGGTGGAAGTCCTCCTCACTGAAGAGGTTCACAGGCGCAGAGGCCGGCGCAGAACATTCAGCAGCCTGATGGCCCGACAGGCCACAGCGATAACATGTTCGGGGCTGGCGGGCGTAAAACACCCGAACTGTGTACCCCAGCAGACGCACAGAGGACGGGATATCCTCCCGTAACCTCATGCCCAGGTACGAATGTTTGTGCGGACACCCTTTAGTGGGCTCGAGGACACCACATTCACCCGTACACTAACGACGGCGCCAAAACGGCCGAATTACCGCCGGAGCAGACCCTCTGGAAACTCCAAAGGAGCCCCATGGACGCTGACGTATGTGAGGGCACCACTACGATCAGATATGGACACAGTGCCCGCACCATCCTGCAGAGGCAATGTCCGCCCCTCGTATCGACGTAGAAAATTCGCGATATCCATGTCTGCAGTGAATTTCAGGATCACCCGACGGGCCGTCACCAGCT
>WNGS01081617.1:0-23299 GCA_020271785.1 Procambarus virginalis | reverse complement strand
GTATGCATGCATGTAGTGTACTCCATTCTGAAGGAAACAAGGGACACCAGGAATGACCATGGGAACGGTCAACGAGTACGTTCAGAAGTTCAAGGAACGTCTCACTTTAGCAAAGGAACTAGCCGGAAAACATCTGAGGGAGGCGCAGCATAAGATGGCTGAATGGTATGACAAGAAAGCTACGCCGAGGGAGTTCCAGGTTGGGTCCCATGGATGGTGTTGCTGCCCGGGAAGAGCCGAGTGACTGAGTCACGATTCGAAGGACCATACAAGGTACTGAGGCGGTTGGGTCCTGTAACTTACGAGATCGGTAAGCCGGACGAACCCGCAAGACACAGGTGTGTCATGTTGACCGCCTGAAGCTTTCTTCCCTGAGGAGAAAGAGTCGCGGAGCAAGACGGAACGATGACTCGGGACCCCAGCCGAAGATAATGTGTGTAGCAAACTACATTAGCCGGGGATAATACTGGATAAGATTTTGTTATATGGTATATGGAATTCTTCGAAACAAAAATCTTATCCAGTATTATCCGGCTAATGTAGTTTGGTTAGGTATGTTGATGATATTTTGTGTTTATGGCCGTGTGACAAAGACCATATAGTTTTCTTAATGAACTCAATTCTTTGGTACCTTCAATAAAATTCACTTGTAAGACTGAGGTGAATGGTATGCTTCCGTTTTTGGACATTATGATTCATAGAGTCACTAGAAAGTTCAAATTTAATGTGTATAGGAAACCTACCAACGTGGGGTCGTATGTTCATTTTTATTCGAATCATCATAGTAAAGTTAAACAGGCAGTATTTTCAGGAATGTTTCTACGAGCTTGAGGGTATGCAGCCCTGAGTTTTTGATGAAGAGATTGCTATAATATATGAAATCGGGAAAGTTACAATATCCTAAGAGATTTTGGATTTCTCGTTTGAACAAGCAAGCGTACGTTTTATAATCACATCCCTAAGGCGAAACCAGAAATTATTAACTCATTGGTTGTACCTTATGCAAGTGGACTTGAAAAATTGTCTTTGATTTAAGAAACTTAATATAAATTTAGTGTTCACTAATAGTACGATCAAATCCAATTTAATAAAAAACTCCCCTGATACAGCAGGTTGCGTGTATTCAATTCCCTGCAATGATTGTGATTCTGTGTACCTTGGACAAACGGAAAGTCCTTACAATTGCGGATGTCACAACATGCTTATAGTATTAGAACTGCCCAAACGTCTAATGCATTGTATCTACATACGAATTTATGCGATCACAATATTAACTGGAATGGTGCAAAAAGCATTACCAATTGTGGGGATTTCGTGGAACGGAATTTGATTGAGTCTGCTCTAATCAGTCAGTGTCCAAATCTTCTTAATGTTAGTACTGGAATGTACAAAACTTGATCCATTTTTAAGTTATAATATTGCACAACAGTTTAAGAAAAAACTCTAACTGTTAGAGAGGCTTACAATGTCTCATTATAATTTTATATTTATATATTCATTTATTGCATGTTCATGAGGCTTTTCTTTAATCTTTCATCCTTTTTCTCTGACCGCTTAATCCTCTTTGACCATTCCAAGCTAAGCTTTACCTGTCTTGGTTAATTCTTTCCCTAGGGTTGGGTTGGTCAGGTGTCGGCCTATATATCCTCCCCTTCCCTTCTCCTCTTGTCAGTCTGGTTTGACAAAGGCTTTAACAAGTCAAAACGTTACCTCCTTTCATTTTTCTCTGTGGATTTTCCGCATATATATATATATATATATATATATATATATATATATTATATATATATATATATATTATATATATATATATATATATATATATATATTATATATATATATATATATATATATATATATATTATATATATATATATATATATATATATATATATATATATTGTGACGGTGTTCCCCCCCTTCTAATTCTCCCACGCCTGCTGTAAGAGTCATGTCCACTATTCCCGAGCGTTCTCTACATTGCAGGCAACAATTGAACATATGTGGGAGAGAACAGTATTCTCGAAGAGCCGAGAAATTTGCGAAAATGTAGTATTTTGGCCTGTGGGATAGGCCCTTTAGGGAGCCAATATGGCGCTGGCAAGTCTGTTCTCCCGCCAAAACTGTGTGACGTCAGTGGCGCCAGATTGGTCACCGTCAGCGACATGGCACTGGGAGCCAATGAAAACCAACTTTGGGAAAAGTGACGTCACATAGGCATAGGGGGTCCGCCGTGTTGGCGCCAGGCGATATCAGTCTTTCACGACACGTCCGAGAGGTAGGACGCGCGATCGGTCATCCTGTCAGAGTGACGGATTTACCGAACTCCGGTGGATTTAAGCGTCTCCAGTTGTTGGCACGCACTCTGTGAGGTCTTCCTGCAACCCAGAAGTGGCTCAGATAAGGAATTGACAGAATATTGAGCAACAAGTGCTCAGGGGACAGGTGCGTTGCAAGAAGTGGGCCGGGCATCGACGTGTGTCGTCGTTGGCAGTTCACCAGTATAAGAGGCAGCTTAGTGGCCGGGCCACCCACCGTGAGTGAACCAGGTTGACAGCCTTGTCAACCAGGTTGAACGTGTGATCGACGATCCTGTCAAGTTTGACAGTAACCCCACCTTCGTGGAACCCTACGAGTCAACAGTTGGATGCAAGCACGTCGAGAAGTCTTCCCAAATACCTAGCGATATATCTAGACGACGAGGGAATTGACAGTGTTGTGAGCTTCAAGTGCTCTGAAGTCGGGTGCTGTGCGTGTGTCGTCCGGGACGGCTGATAACTTCAGTGACTTCGTAGTGGTGAGAGGCAGTTACTCTGGGAGTACAGTGACAAGGACTAATTGGGAAACGTACGACGACCGCCGAGACGTAGGCTGGCTGCCGTAGTTGGGAGGAAAGTTGACGGCCAGGAGACCGACTTCAACCCAGCGACGTACTGTAGGGAAAGAAGCACGGACCTGCTGTGTACAGAAGCGGCGAGACGCGACATCCTAAGGCGTGGGGCTTGTGTTTCTGGATGAACGAGGCGAGAGCCTGGACCAGGAGCTACAACCCAACTGTCATCCTAGGATAGGTGAAGTAGGTGTTTACAGTTCCCTCCCATTTCCCCTTTAGTTAGCTATATATATTCTTGTCAGGATATTTTGTATGTCGTGAGCAAGTCTCACTGAGTTTAAGTCACAGAGAGCACAGTATGTGGTGAGGCTGCCCAGAGCGCTCACAGTATCAATTTACATATATATCTATGTGTGGGTGTGTGCAAGCACCAAGATTCATCAGAGAATTTACTGTGACTATTATTATTGATCTGTGATTATTATTATTATATATATTGGTAGTAAACCAGATATTGGTGTATTGATCTCTATAATCTATTGATATAAATGCCTGTGGATTGATCTCTATAATCTATTGATATAAATGCCTGTGTGTTGATCTCTATAATCTATTGATATAAATGCCCGTGTGTTGATCTCTATAATCTATCAATATAAATGCCCGTGTGTTGATCTCCATAATCTATCGATATAAATGCCTGTGTGTTGATCTCTATGATCTATTGATATATATATGCCTGAAGTTTGATTACTGATTTATATATGACATGATTGTGTGCTGAATAATATCATATACGTGAAGTGTTTGCCAGTGATATCTCTTTGAGAGGAAGTATAAATATAAAGAAAAGTTCAGTGATCAAGTGAGTGCATTCACAGTAAATATTATTAAGAATAGAGTAATCTTTTGGTACAGTGAAAAGTCACTGTGAGAGTATTGTGAATATAGATGTTGATCGTGAGGCCAGTGAAATCATAAGTAAGCCATGTGAACGTTGAATAGTGTTTTGGAAAAAGTTAAATAAACGGGGATCGTGACAATTAGAAAACAAGTACTAGTCTGTTCCCACGATCGCGAGGGCCCGGTCAGCTGGCATTCTGACAGGTGACACGTGCCGATGTTGCCATATGGTGCGCTCTAGAATATTATGCTATGAATGGAGCAATTGTCATATATTAATTCTGATACATTGATGCATATATATTTCTCGTTGTCTTTTAAGTAAAATACCAAAACTCTTTGGTGTTTGATATCATCCCCTCCATTTATCTTGTGACCGTGTTATGATATAAAGTAGAGTGACCTGCCTGATACTATATTACTGGATTTTGCTCTTGCCACAATTACACCTGACCACTGCAGTGTTACTGGACACAAAAAAAACCAGTTGGCGACCTTGAAGGCTGTGTAAGAGTTCGGTGTCGGGAGGGCCACAGATTGAGGGAACGATCTGTGCTCCCACTCATCTTATAATCTAAAGGCCGGTTGTGAGATCGACTGGGATACTCTCCGAGGCCAGCAGTGGAGCCTAGAGGATTGAGGGAAGACCCGCCGAACGACGGTGAGTAAGGGTTATTGTTGGAGCAACCACCTGGAAAGGAGATCCAGTCTACTGTTGCTTTAACCCTTCTCTAACGAGAACACCGTGAAACCCCGACATTGGCGACCTTGCCAGGATAAAGAGCAAGATCAAGGTGGTAATTGTGGTATTAAATATCAGGCCTAGGTTTTCACTCATTGTCACAAGATGGAGGGTGATAAAGTAGCCAGGTTTATAGACACGAGAGACGAGCAAGTACTGGAGGAGTGCACCAAGGCACAGTTGCAGACGATCGCCGACCACTTTGGGATCAAGTTGAGAGCTTCCAAAGTGGGAGAGAGAAGACTTGAGATCATGGCACAGCTCAAGGCACGTGATGAAGCCTTAGGAGAGGAGCGGCCACAGACACCTGCCAGTGGAGGAGAGAACTTGAGTACCGGTGGCAGCAGCCGGGGATCCAGTGGCAGCAGGCGCAGTATCAAGCTAGAAATAATGAAGATGCAGATAGAAGCACAGCTGCGCAAGGAAGAGCGCGAACAAGAAGCACAGCTGAAGCGTGAGGAAGCAGAAAGAGAAGCACAGCTGAAGCGTGAGGAAGCAGAAAGAGAAGCACAGCTGAAGCGTGAGGAAGCAGAAAGAGAAGCACAGCTGCGCAGAGAAGAAAGAGATGCACAGCTGAGGCGCGAGGAAGCAGAGAGAGAAGCACAGCTGAGGCGCGAGGAAGCAGAAAGAGAAGCACAGCTGCGTAGGGAAGAAAGAGAGGTACAGCAGCAACGAGAAGAACGAGAGGCACAGCAGCAACGAGAAGAACGAGAGGCACAGCTGAAGGAGCGCGAGATAGAAGCTAGGACGAAGCTGCAGGAGGTTGAAGCGAACAAGGAGATTGAGCTGAAGCGAGCTGAGCTAGGACTAGTTCCAACTGCCCCACCACAACAGCAGGAAGACCGCCGAGTGAGAGAGAGGGATTTGCCCGTCTTCGTGCCTAATGAGGCTGAGGGCTTCTTCGAGCATTTCGAAAGGGTCGCTACGTTGAAGAAGTGGCCGAGGGCAGAGTGGGCGGAGCTAGTTCAAGGAAGGCTCACTGGTGAAGCTCGTGAAGCTTATAACATGCTCGACCTCCAGGAGTGTACCAACTATGATGCAGTAAAACGGGCCGTGCTCCATTCGTTCAAGCTGACGCCGGAGTGCTATAGGAAAAGGTTCAGAGAATGTACCCGATCGCCAGGAAAATCGTATGCGGAGACGGCGAGGGACATGGAGAGGAAATTCGTGAAATGGCTGGAGTCAGAAGGAGCAAGATCGGCTGAAGACATCAAGGGGCTGATGGTCATGGAAAAGTTTATGTCCGTGCTCTCTCCCGAGATTAGGGTGAGAGTAAAGGAGGCGGACATCAAGGACCTGAGAGCCGCGGCCGATCGAGCAGACATGCTAGAGGAAGCTTTACGTCCATGTCGAGAGGGACAGCACCGACCGCCCGCATTCTCCAGTTATGGGAGAATAATAGAAGGTCGGACGGTTGGAGGACAGGACCGAGTTCTCCCAAGTCCTACCCCTCGAATGGAGACAGCAGAGGACAGAAGAGTGCTGTGGAACCGCCGAAGAAGTCACCGAGGGAGAGCTCAAGAGATCTTGTTATCGTCACGGCCGGAGATGCTGAGCACGAGTCTTTGGAAGGCGCAAGAGGAGTCCGCGGAAGAAGAAGGATCCGTTGTTTCAACTGCGGGTTAATAGGACACATGGCGCGCGAATGCAGACGTCCTAAGCAGCGGGGTTACGTTGCTTTTGTGCGGGTAGAGGACCAGTTAGCCGAAGGAGTGCGGGATGGACCCGTACGTAGGAAGAAGGAGGCTAACCCATTCGTGCGTGAGGGAACTGTAAGGGTGGGGGACGCAGACCCCATCCCGGTAATGATGCTGAGAGATACTGGGGCGGAATTTACCCTGGTGAGCAGAACCCTTTTCCCTGAGTGTCACGAGAATACCTGTGTAGGTGAGGCAAGTGTGACCACTGTGGGAGGCCCAGTGCAGATGCCCCTACACCAGGTAACCCTGAGTTCGGTTTATGGATGCCAAACCCTAGTAGTGGGGGTCTGTGCGACGATGCCCACGAGGGAGGCACAGGTCATTTTGGGAAATGACGCATGTGGAGGACGTGTCCTACCGAACCTCGTGAAGGACGAGGAGTGCTTGGAGCACTTAGAGAAGAAAGGCGAAGTGTTCGACGCCTGTGGGGACGAGAAAGGAATCGCCATGGAGGCGTTCCCTGTCTGTGCTATGATTCCGAGGCAGCGCGAAGGACAAGGAGGACGTGGATCTGATAAGGCCGACGAGGAGACGTCCGCCGGCCTGGGAATGATCACCTCGTCATGGAACCCGGAGAGCGAGTGGAGGGCGAAGGCAGCCCAGAAGGTGAGGTACAGGTGACCCTCACCGGTTCTCCGGGGTGGACCGCACTAGTCTCGAGGAGATGCAGCAGGCAGAATCCCCCAAGTTGATTTGTAAGGCCAAAGGAGGACGTATTGGTCCCGAGAAAGCTACTCACTTTAACAGGCAAAAGGCATATTAATAAGACAGTGTAAACCTGTAAGGATGGAGGTCGGAAAAGCCTCTCCAGGTACGAGAGATCAAGTAGCGTTGCCAGCCAAGTGCAGAGCGGCAGTGTTGAGTCCGTTGCACGCTGTTGACTCTGCGGGTCACCTAGGGATGACCACGATGCGACGTTCAACGTCGAGAGAAGTGGCTGGGCAACTACAACATCTTTTCTCTTGGGTGAGGAGGCCCAGGGAAAATCAGGCTGACAGTGGAAATATGTTCCGGTCTGAGTGTGTCAGACGAACAATGATAAATCGGGGAGTGATGCAGATTCGGTCGTCGCCCTACCGATCGCAGTCGAAGGGGGCGGTCGGAAGACTCCACTCCACCTCAGAGACAGCTCTGAGAATGTGCTGCGTAGAGCAGGAAGACGAGTGGGAAGAGACAGCGGGCCCTGTTTTGTTGGCCATTTGCAAAGCAGTGGCAGAACCGTTAAACTTCTCACAGTTCCAGCTGGTGAACGGACGTGAGGTGTGGAGCCCTCGGTCCGTAATAGGTAAGCAGTGGACGCCCAGGATGACCTTGAAGACGGTCTGCAGACACATGAGGAGTGTCACACATTGGCGGCTGCAATACTGGCTGGAAGCCAAGATTTTTAGTGGAAAGGACAGCGTAGTCGCAGATGCGTTGTCCCGCATGCACTAACCAGACATGACTCTTATTTTAAGGGGAGGGGTATGTGACGGTGTTCCCCCCCTTCTAATTCTCCCACGCCTGCTGTAAGAGTCATGTCCACTATTCCCGAGCGTTCTCTACATTGCAGGCAACAATTGAACATATGTGGGAGAGAACAGTATTCTCGAAGAGCCGAGAAATTTGCGAAAATGTAGTATTTTGGCCTGTGGGATAGGCCCTTTAGGGAGCCAATATGGCGCTGGCAAGTCTGTTCTCCCGCCAAAACTGTGTGACGTCAGTGGCGCCAGATTGGTCACCGTCAGCGACATGGCACTGGGAGCCAATGAAAACCAACTTTGGGAAAAGTGACGTCACATAGGCAGGGGGGTCCGCCGTGTTGGCGCCAGGCGATATCAGTCTTTCACGACACGTCCGAGAGGTAGGACGCGCGATCGGTCATCCTGTCAGAGTGACGGATTTACCGAACTCCGGTGGATTTAAGCGTCTCCAGTTGTTGGCACGCACTCTGTGAGGTCTTCCTGCAACCCAGATGTGGCTCAGATAAGGAATTGACAGAATATTGAGCAACAAGTGCTCAGGGACAGGTGCGTTGCAAGAAGTGGGCCGGGCATCGACGTGTGTCGTCGTTGGCAGTTCACCAGTATAAGAGGCAGCTTAGTGGCCGGGCCACCCACCGTGAGTGAACCAGGTTGACAGCCTTGTCAACCAGGTTGAACGTGTGATCGACGATCCTGTCAAGTTTGACAGTAACCCCACCTTCGTGGAACCCTACGAGTCAACAGTTGGATGCAAGCACGTCGAGAAGTCTTCCCAAATACCTAGCGATATATCTAGACGACGAGGGAATTGACAGTGTTGTGAGCTTCAAGTGCTCTGAAGTCGGGTGCTGTGCGTGTGTCGTCCGGGACGGCTGATAACTTCAGTGACTTCGTAGTGGTGAGAGGCAGTTACTCTGGGAGTACAGTGACAAGGACTAATTGGGAAACGTACGACGACCGCCGAGACGTAGGCTGGCTGCCGTAGTTGGGAGGAAAGTTGACGGCCAGGAGACCGACTTCAACCCAGCGACGTACTGTAGGGGAAGCACGGACCTGCTGTGTACAGAAGCGGCGAGACGCGACATCCTAAGGCGTGGGGCTTGTGTTTCTGGATGAACGAGGCGAGAGCCTGGACCAGGAGCTACAACCCAACTGTCATCCTAGGATAGGTGAAGTAGGTGTTTACAGTTCCCTCCCATTTCCCCTTTAGTTAGCTATATATATTCTTGTCAGGATATTTTGTATGTCGTGAGCAAGTCTCACTTGAGTTTAAGTCACAGAGAGCACAGTATGTGGTGAGGCTGCCCAGAGCGCTCACAGTATCAATTTACATATATATCTATGTGTGGGTGTGTGCAAGCACCAAGATTCATCAGAGAATTTACTGTGACTATTATTATTGATCTGTGATTATTATTATTATATATATATTGGTAGTAAACCAGATATTGGTGTATTGATCTCTATAATCTATTGATATAAATGCCTGTGGATTGATCTCTATAATCTATTGATATAAATGCCTGTGGATTGATCTCTATAATCTATTGATATAAATGCCTGTGTGTTGATCTCTATAATCTATCATATAAATGCCTGTGTGTTGATCTCTATAATCTATCGATATAAATGCCTGTGTGTTGATCTCTATGATCTATTGATATATATATGCCTGAAGTTTGATTACTGATTTATATATGACATGATTGTGTACTGAATAATATCATATACGTGAAGTGTTTGCCAGTGATATCTCTTTAAGAGGAAGTATAAATATAAAGAAAAGTTCAGTGATCAAGTGAGTGCATTCACAGTAAATATTATTAAGAATAGAGTAATCTTTTGGTACAGTGAAAAGTCACTGTGAGAGTATTGTGAATAAGATGTTGATCGTGAGGCCAGTGAAATCATAAGTAAGCCATGTGAACGTTGAATAGTGTTTTGGAAAAAGTTAAATAAACGGGGATCGTGACAATTAGAAAACAAGTACTAGTCTGTTCCCACGATCGCGAGGGCCCGGTCAGCTGGCATTCTGACAGGTGACACGTGCCGATGTTGCCATATGGTGCGCTCTAGAATATTATGCTATGAATGGAGCAATTGTCATATATTAATTCTGATACATTGATGCATATATATTTCTCGTTGTCTTTTAAGTAAAATACCAAAACTCTTTGGTGTTTGATATCATCCCCTCCATTTATCTTGTGACCGTGTTATGATATAAAGTAGAGTGACCTGCCTGATACTATATTACTGGATTTTGCTCTTGCCACAATTACACCTGACCACTGCAGTGTTACTGGACACCAAAAAAAACCAGTTGGCGACCTTGAAGGCTGTGTAAGAGTTCGGTGTCGGGAGGGCCACAGATTGAGGGAACGATCTGTGCTCCCACTCATCTTACAATCTAAAGGCCGGTTGTGAGATCGACTGGGATACTCTCCGAGGCCAGCAGTGGAGCCTAGAGGATTGAGGGAAGACCCGCCGAACGACGGTGAGTAAGGGTTATTGTTGGAGCAACCACCTGGGAAAGGAGATCCAGTCTACTGTTGCTTTAACCCTTCTCTACGAGAACACCGTGAAACCCCGACAATATATATATATATATATATATATATATATATATATATATATATATATATATATATATTATATAATATCTATATATATATATATATATATATTAATATATATATATATATATTAGATATATATGTAATATATATATAATATATATAATATAATATATATATATGTAATATATATATATATATATATATATATATATTATATATATATATATATATTCTTATATATATATGTATATATATATATATATATATATTTATATATATATATTACATATATATATATATATATATTATTATATAATATATATATATAATATATAATATATATAATGTATGTCTATATATATCACATCGACCAGTTGTTTGGGGGAACATGAAGTTGTTTCTGCAGAAGGTGTCCAGCAGGGAGACCCACTTGCCCCTTTTCTTTTCTGCATGGCAGCTAAGGAGGTCACAAGTAGGTTGTCCAGCGAATTCAACATCTGGTTCCTGGACGATGGCACCCTGGCACATATGTGTCTGAGACGCATGGCCCTGGGGTAAGAGTGCCTTGGGATTTCTCAAGGAATTGGGTTCCAAGCTCATTGACGTCACCAGAGACCCAAGGGCTTGCAGTTTTTTGTTTCAGCGCCTCAGTGTGGCGATCCAGAGGGGAAATGCTTGCTGCGTCCTCGGTTCCTGTCCGGAAGCGGAGGAGCTTCAAGAGATCCATAACCTTTAGGCATTTGTCTTGTATGTTTTGTAACCTTTAAATACACAATAAAGCATAAGAAAAAAAAGGAATGGGGTGGTAGGAGAAAAGCACACAGAGACTGTATTGGAGGGGACCTACATTCCCTCCAATGCGTTATGTGTGATTTCCTCCGAGGCTATGGGTCCCCCTTCTTCCAGCCAGAGGTGGTACTCCCTTCCATGTTTATATATATATATATATATATATATATATATATATATAATATATAATATATATATATATATATATATATATATATATATATATATATATATATATATATATATCACTATATATATAGTGATATATATGCAACAACATATATGATACAACATGATATATGATGCAACAACATATATGATACATATATATCACTATATGATATATGATACATCATGATATATGATGCAACAACATATATGATACATATATATCACTATATATATATATAGTGATATATCTCATTGAATATGACCGCATATTCTGTATTTACTATCTTCTGATTTAGGGCTTCTATCCCTCTAACTATTTTCTTAGCATCAGGGCTTAGCTGAAATAGAAGTTCTCCAAAACTCATTTTCGTAATTTCCGGGTGAAGAAAAGATGTGCATTACTATAGAATGTATTACACTTATTTAAACAATTTGCACAACGTTTCGAACCTCCATGGTTCATTCTCAAGTGAGGAAATGTTACAATGTGGTTTGATTATATACCCGCACTGGGTCAGGTGATAAGACAATAAAGGTGAAAACATAGGGGATACATAAGGGATAAATGGGGTGAAACATATGAACATAAGAATAGAGGTAACCGCAGAAGGCCTATTGGCCCATACGAGGCAGCTGGCATCTACATACAAAGATTAATCCAATGTAATTGGCCTGTTATGTTGAACATTGTCTTCTGTGTTGGCATCGTTATGTTCTGGTCTTGTCCTTGCTCTCATTGTGGGAAGAGTAAATAGTTCCGTGATTTGGGTGTTCATGGTAGGTTGTTCTGTTCTTATGTGAATTGCTTCAAGAATTTGTAATCTTCTTGCATCTTGGGTTCTGTCTATTATGCATGTATTTTTGTTCAACATTTCTCTTGTTAGGGTGATGTCATGGGCTTGTCTCATGTGATTCCTGGGGGCACCGGATTGAAGATGGCATGTCAAACGCCTCGTCAGTTTGGTCGACGTCATACCTATGTACTTAGATTAAAGGTTACATCCTTCGTGGGGGCAAGTGTACATGTATACAACGCTTGACTGCTGTAGAGGGTTCTCTGTCGGCTTCGGGCTGTTTTTGATAAGGAGTTCGGAAGTCTTCTTGGTTTTATAGAATATTATCAGGTTTATCAGAAGCCCTAAATCAGAAGATAGTAAATACAGAATATGCGGTCATATTCAATGAGACATGTTTAAAAGAAAACCTGCTGCCAGTATACACCAATAGTGATATATATATATATATATATATATATATATATATATATATATATATATATATATATATATATATATATATATATATATATATATATTGTGACGGTAACGAGTTGGAAATGGTGGTCGGCAGTCTTCCAACTAGCAGGTGTCAGTGCTGGGCCACATATAAATATTAAAAAAAAAAAAAAAAAGAGAAAAAAAAAGAATGACTGCGTGATTGGTAATCTGTGGTAAGGTAAGAAACATAAAACACAATAATAAACAATGTATTTTAATAACAATAAAAAAACAAATTGAAATAAATGCAAAATCTTGGCTTAATGGTAAAAAATGTCAAGTGGAAAAATAAATAAACATGAAAATAGATTACGTTAATGGGGAGGAGAATTGACATACAAAGGTAAATAAAATATGAATGCTGGAATATATGCACTAACTATAAACCTCTATTTGACCACACAAGGTGAGTCACTTAGGTGTTCATAGTATGAGAGCACACGATATTCTGGCTGGCAGAAACGCAAGGGACTCCAACAATAACTGGCGATGACTTGTGATTGGCGAGGAACCGGAGTGGTGTGTTGGTTGGCGGCCAATGAGAAAGCTGGATGGCCGCAAGTCGCTAGTTAGGCAGTTGAAGGGTTCGGCGCGTCGACCAGGTGTGCAGCAGGTGCTGGAGTGGGGGGAGGAGGGAGTTGCTGGTGCGTGTGGCTGTCTTGATATATACGTTTAGCCACTACAAAACGTATCTTGTATATTGATGAGGACGTGATGAAATACGAAAATAGCAGGCTAAATCTCTGATAAGAGATTATCGTCACAACTCTCCCCCGAAGCCTGCTGTTTCGGGTGAGTCATGTCACTGGAGGTAGAGTGGGAGGTGGAGCTGCCTCTACCTCATGCACTCTGGAGAGGGCGTCAGCGATGATGTTATCAGGCCCCTTGATGTAGCAGATCTTTAAATTGAAGCCTTGAAGATATAAAGCCCATCGCAGCAGACGTTGGTTATTAAATTGGGCTTGATGTAAGAATCTCAGAGGGTTGTGGTCCGAATAGATGGTAGTGGACCTAGCACCGTGCAGATATGGTGCAAAGTGTTGTAAGCTCAGGACGATGGACAGGAGTTCCTTCTCTATAGTACTGTAGTTCTTCTGATGAGGCTTCAACTTGCAACTGTAGTAGCTGACAGGTAGAACCTCCTCGCCTCGCTGCTGCATTAAGACACTTCCGATGCCGGTACCACTGGCGTCGACATGGAGGATGAAAGGCTTCTTGATATCTGGTGAGGCGAGAATGGGATTAGAACAGAGGAGGAATTTGAGTTGTTCGAATGCAACGGTTTGCTCTCTGGTCCAATTATACCGTTGCTTGGGACTGGTTAAGGTGATTAATGGGGTTGCAACAGTGCTAAAATTCTTCACAAACCTACGGTAATAGGAAGCAAGACCAAGGAAGCGCAGGAGCTGCTTCCTGGTAGTAGGCTGTGGATACTGTTGGATTGCTTGAATGTGAATGTTTAACGGAGCCAGGCTGCCACTCCCTATAACATGACCCAGGTACCGCACTTTACCTTTCGCGAAGGTGGACTTGCCCAGATTGATGGTGAGGCCGGCTTTCAGGAGCTTGTAGAACAATCGTTGTAGCTGGAGCAGGTGTTCGCTCCAGGTGTTGGATGCTACCACGATGTCGTCCAAATAGGCGTAGGTGTTGTCCAAGCCCTGGATGACGCGGTTGACAGCTCTCTGAAAGGTGGCTGGGGCATTGCAGAGTCCAAAGGGAAGGCGATTGTACCTGTAGAGACCAAACGGGGTTATAAAGGCGGACAGTACCTTAGCTCGCTCCGTTAAACTCACCTGGTAGTAGCCCTTTAGTAAGTCTACCTGAGACAGGTAGCGGGCATTACCAATGGCATCCAAAATGTCGTCTATCCTGGGTATTGGGTAGGCGTCCTTCACTGTGACCTGGTTCAACTTCCTATAATCCGTACACAGACGGATTTTGCCGTGAGGTTTGGGTACCAGGATGCATGGTGAGGCCCAGGGGGACTCACAGGGGGTAGCCAGTCCATGGTCCAAGAGATACTGTACCTCAGCCCGCATGACTTCCGTTTTGCTCGGGCTGATTCGGTAGAATGGTTGGCGAATCGGCTGGGTGTCAGGTAGCAGTTGGATGTCGTGCTGAGTTACAGTACACTCTTGGGGGTCATCTCGAAACAACTCTTGATGTTCTCTGACGAGTTTGATTAGTGGAGCACTATTATCGTCCTGAAAATGATGTTGAAGGTTAGTAAGGATTTCTGAGTTAGAGAGCGCTGTCTCAGTGTCAGTGCTCTCGGAAGGAGAAGCAGGGAAGGTCTCACTGTGGCTGTATGGACCTGTAAATGAGGTGAAATTGGTTAACACAGTGGGAGGAACCCCATGGTAGGGCTTGAGTAAATTAATGTGGCACAGCTGGGTCTTCCGCCGCCTATCGGGGGTCTCGAGAACGTAGTTGAAGTTGTTCCGGCACTCCTTAACACGGTAGGGTCCTGAGAACCTGTTCTGTAAAGGAGAACCTGGGATAGGGAAATAGGCAAGCACTAAGTCTCCTGGTGTAAACTTCCTTACTTTACAGTGCTGGTCGTAACGAGTCTTCATCCTCTCCTGGGCTTTCTGTAGGTTGTTGCTGGCAAAGGAATGGACCCTCTCTAGAATGTGTCGGAGATTTTGAAGATACTGGGGCACATTCTGATGCTCACTGAAGGTGTCATCACGTAGAGAATCCTTGAAAGCCTTGAGAGGTGTACGGCACTTACGTCCGTAGAGCATCTCATAAGGAGATACTCCTAGTGACTCGTTGGGAAGACTTCTGAAAATACACATGATGAGATCAATTTGCCTATCCCAATCCTTTGAGGTCTCATTACAGAACTTTTTTAAGAGTGCCTTGATGGTTTGATGACTACGCTCGAGAGAACCCTGTGAAGCAGGATGATAGGGGCTGGACAGTACCTGTTTGATGTTGAACTCCTCCAGAGTCCGTTTGAAGAGATCACTGGTGAAGTTGGTGCCACAGTCGCTCTGAATCTCCCTCGGAAATCCATACTGGGTGAAGATTTTCAGTAGATTCTTCACCACTGTAGCAGCTGTAATATTTTTCACTGGAACTGCTATCGGAAATCTGGTGGTAGGACACAGGATGGTTAAGATATATGCGTTGCCTGCACTGGTCCGAGGCAAAGGACCAACGCAGTCGATAATGAGCTTGTGGAACGGTTCCTCAGGCACCTGGATGGGTATCAGTGGTGCTCTGGGAATGGAAACGTTCGGTTTCCCGGCTAACTGACACACGTGGCATAATTTGACATGAGTTTTGACGTCGTTTACCATACCTGGCCAGTAGTAGTCTTGTCGAATTCCATGGTAAGTCTTGTTGAACCCATAGTGTGACAAAGCGCCGTGGGCCAGGTGTAGAATCGTGGGCCGCAGGCTGGTAGGAATCACTAGTTGTTCAACGTCTGCCCAATCGTCCTCGTCCTTCAGTTTACTGGGTCTATACCTGCGATAGAGTATTTCGTTCTCCATAAAGAACCCAGGAACACTGTCGGATTGGGTTTCAGCCTGAAAGAATAATGGTGTCAATGTAAGATCATCTCTCTGTAACTTACGGAACTCCACCGCGGTCAGGTTAGGGGGTAGTTTCGAAGGGTCCTGAGGGACAGCGGTAGCAGTAGAGTCGGCTGGCTGTGGACGTGCAGCTTGAGCACGGGTGGTCACCATAACAGGAGGAGAACCTTCATCACTCTCTTGAACCTTTACTGGAAAATGTTCAAAAATCGGGTTATCCACCACAGAGTTGCTTACCTCGGATATGTCCTTGACGATCAGGTTGTTTGGTTGTTGGTCTTCTGCCAAGTCGTTGCCCAGGAGAAGTTGCACTCCAGGCATGGGAAAAGGCTTTTCCCTGACGGCGACTTGGACTTCACCGGTCACGAAGGGACAATCTAGGTAAACTCTTGCAAGGGGATAAGGAGTTGTAGCAGTAAGGTCAGTGATGAACACAGTCTCTCCTGTGTAGGCGACGTTGGGCACAGCCGATTTCAAGACGATCGATTGTAGAGCCGCTGTGTCCCGTAGGATCTTAAGTCCGAAACGTCCCTCTGAATCTGAACCGTGGGTAGAGATAGTTCCTGGATATAGATGCTTGGTAAAGAGAGAGAGATCATTAGCATGAACACCAACATTCATTACAGGCTTACCGGACTTAGGGTGAGTAGGTTTAGACTTAGGGGGTTCGACGTTACCTTTAGATTGGGACTTACCACATTTGTCAATGGTGTGTCCATATAATCGACAATACCTGCAGTACAGTTGAGAGGTACCTTGATCTGGGCTCGCTTTCTCGTAACTGTACCAAGACTTCTTGCTGGTAGGTTCTGGAGTCAGCCGGTGGATGAGGCTGTAAGTGTCAGCTGACTTCGCACACTTCACTAACTCCGTCTCTTCCTTGTCTGCTAAGTATAGGCGGACAGGAGGAGGTACACGTCTCAAAAATTCTTCAACCAGTATGAGGTTGACAAGTTCTGAAAAAGTAGAGACATGTGCTGCCTCCAGCCATTTCATGAAATATCTTCGTTTGGTGTTAGCAAATTCTAAGAAGGTGGTGGTACTTGCCTTGACGTAGTCACGAAACTTTCGTCGATAGCTTTCGGTGGAGAGAAGGTAGGCGTCCAACACAGCTTGTTTCAGGGTGGTGTAGTCGTTTTCCGAAGCCAAAGTGCTGAGTGTGACTGCTGCTCTACCTGTTAAATGTACTCTGAGAAGGGTAGCCCATTGGTCGTCAGGCCAATTAAGTTGAACAGCAAGGGTCTCAAAAGTGGTAAAGAACACATCAACCTCCGTTTCGAGGAACGGGGGCATTAACTTACTTGCATGGGAGATATTGAAACTGGGAGGAAGACTAGCTGCCGCTTGTTGGAGTTGAGCTTGGTGTGCAGCGTCCCTCGTGAGTTCTCGGTCACGACAGTTTAGAGCTGCTTCTGCCTGTCGTTTGTCGTGGTCACGTTGTATCTCGAGTCGCTGTTGGTATAAGGCCAACTCACGTTCACTTTCTTCCCTTCTTAGGGCCTCCCTTTCCTTCTTCCTTTTTGAGGGCAGCTTCTTCCTTTCTTCTGAGGGCAGCTTCACGTTCTCTGATTGCAGCTGCTTCCTTTTGTTGCTCTCGCTCGATCTTAGCAAGTTCTAACTTGAGTTTGATTGCTGTCAAGTCATGTTTATCTGAAATAGTGTATTGGTCATGAGTATCAGAATCTATCTTCCCTTCATCCAAAAGATGATCTACAATTAGATTATTTACGGTATATTTGTTGGCACCAGGGGGAACTTCCAATTGATACTCTTGTGCAAGAGTTATCAATTCGACCCTTCTTGCATGACGTAAGTTCCCTATTTCACCTTCTGGATCTGCCTTGAAAGCTTGTAAGCGGAACATGGTGAAAATATAGCAAAACAAAGGAGACACGAATATATAGTGAGAATATGGTGAATGTCAGAAACAGGAAACGTGGCAACTGATACCTATCCTGTGGGGAATTATTAATAATTAAAGTTAATTCAAGATGGTAAATGAATAAGGTCGCAGGAAATCTTGTACCTGGTACTCACTATGGGAGGATAAAGGCAAGAAAATCCTACTAATTAGTGAAAACTGAGTTTAAAATACAAGTGAAACACTAAATGGCTTCAAAATAAATGAGGTAGTCCAAAAAAAATGTAGTCTGTACCTACAGACTACAATGCAGTACCAGGGTACCTATGTGATAATCTGTCAAAAGTGAGAAATATCTGGGGACAAAGATGTTAAACACGGAGGATAACACGGAAGGGGGAGACGACCAATTAAGAGTATGACTGCGGCCTACACTCACCACGTAATCCAAAGTTGTCTCACTCTCACCATATGCTATTCCCGTAATGTACAATATACACAGCACCATATAAAATAAAAAATGATTAATGTAAATAATGGAAGCAAGGGAAATGAAAGCCAAGTATGCTTACCACAATTACCAATACCTGAGTGAAGCTCCCGGACAGGCCCCCATTTATATGTGACGGTAACGAGTTGGAAATGGTGGTCGGCAGTCTTCCAACTAGCAGGTGTCAGTGCTGGGCCACATATAATATATAAAAAAAAGAAAAGGAAAAAAAGAGAAGAAAAAGAATGACTGCGTGATTGGTAATCTGTGGTAAGGTCAGAAACATAAAACACAATAATAAACGATGTAGTTTAATAACAATAAAAAACACAAATTGAAATAAATGCAAAATCTTGGCTTAATGGTAAAAAATGTCAAGTGGAAAAATAAATAAACATGAAAATAGATTACGTTAATGGGGAGGAGAATTGACATACAAAGGTAAATAAAATATGAATGCTGGAATATATGCACTAACTATAAACCTCTATTTGACCACACAAGGTGAGTCACTTAGGTGTTCATAGTCTGAGAGCACACAATATTCTAGCTGGCAGAAACGCAAGGGACTCCAACAATAACTGGCGATGACTTGTGATTGGCGAGGAACCGGAGTGGTGTGTTGGTTGGCGGCCAATGAGGAAGCTGGATGGCCGCAAGTCGCTAGTTAGGCAGTTGAAGGGTTCGGCGCGTCGACCAGGTGTATACAGCAGGTGCTGGAGTGGGGGGAGGAGGGAGTTGCTGGTACGTGTGGCTATCTTAATATATACGTTTAGCCACTACAAAACGTATCTTGTATATTGATGAGGACGGGATGAGATACAGAAATAGCAGGCTAAATCTCTGATAAGAGATTATCGTCACAATATATATATATATATATATATATATATATATATATATATATATATATATATATATATATATATATATATATATATATATATATATATATATATATATATATTGTGACGATAATCTCTTTCAAGAGAGATTGAGCCTGCTCTTCCCTATATAAAGTTACTTACATATATACAAGAATAAGATGCTACCTTCAAGATACGTCTACCAGTAGCACAAAACGTTTTGACCAGGAGGCAAAATGTACCCCCAACTCCACACTCCCTCCATGCCGGCTCGTCCGTCGTCAACCAGCAAACTAGCATTCCCAGCCTGCCTGCTTCTGATTGGTGACCAGCCGACTGCACACCTGCACCTCAGCGCTCTCTACATGAGTCGATATCTGGGCTTGATCCAGCCATTGAAGCCATTGAAGTCGGAATATCCTTGTGCTCTCAATCTGTGAACAACCAACTGATACACTTCCTTTCCTGTTTATTGGTGGAGGTTCTCAGCTAGCGCCCATATTCTCAGCACCTTTATTGCATTTTTGTCTTTATATTATTCCTAGAATAAATTATCCCTATTCTTCATTTCTTATGTTTATTTTTTTACTTGTTTGTTTGCATTGTACATGGCCAAAGGATTGTCTTTGTTATTAATTTACTTTCCAGTTTATTAAAGTTTCATTGTTCATACTATGTGTTTTGCGTGTCTTCCCTTACTTTACCACAGACAACAGCCAAGCAGTCTCTTTTTTTTGTAAATGTGACAGGCATTGACACCAGCCATTAGGAAGACTGCCGAACATCTACACTTCTACATTTTCCCGTCACATTTCATGGGGGCCTGTCCACGGAGCTTCACTCAGGTACTAGTAATAGAACATCAATTTGTGGTAAGTGTACTTGGCTTTGCTACAGTTGCTTTTCAATATTTTCATTACTTTTCATATTTATATGGTGCTGTGTGTATTGTGCATTCCGAGAGTAGCATATGGTGAGTGTTGGAAAACTTTGGATTACGTGGTGACTGTAGGCCGCAGTCATTCTCTTAATTGGTCATCCCTCCCTCAGTGTTATTACTCGTGTTTATCACCTTTTGTCCCTAGGATAGTTCTCATTCTCCGGCATATCATCATTTTGGTACCCTGGTACTTCGATTTGTCTTCGGGTCAAAGCACCCTATCTTCTGCAGTCCGACCGAAGGAGGATACAGAGGGCCATAGTTCCTCTAGCACGGACTACGTTGCTGAGTTGGGACCTCAGCAGCAGTTGAGGTCCCATACACGTCGGTCAGAGATGATGATATTTACTTAGGTAGGGAATTAGCTTTCTTTTTTCAGAGCACAAACGTTCGCTAATTCTGTAAGTATCATATTTCATTTAGTGGGAAAACCCTTGCTTATGTCCTATAGAGACTCGGCAAGGTATGCCTACATTCTTGGACTACCTTATTCAATTTTGGAGCAATTAAATGTTTCATTTTTTTAGAAACTCAGTTTCATTTATTTAGTAGGATTTTCTTGCCCTTATTCTCTTACACTGAGTACCGGGTACAAGATTTCCTGCGCTTTTGATTGACTAATCATTTACCATCTTAAATTCACGTTAATTGTTAACGATTAAAATTCCACAGGATAGTTACCAGTTGCCACGTTATCCTGTTTCTGACATTTACCATACAAGTATATTCATTGTACATTTATTTGCTATTTTTCACCATGTTTCGTCTCCCAGCTTTCCGTAACGATCCAGCAGGTGAAATGGGGAACTTAAGTCGTGCCAAGGTACCGACTTACAAATTCTTGCACACGAGTGTCAACTAGATGTTCCCCAAGGAGCCAACAAAAATGACTTACATAACTTAATATGGATCACCTCTTAGATGAAGGGAAGATTGACTCTGAAACTCACGAAAATTATTCTATTGCAGATAGACATGCTCTGGCAACTATGAAGCTAAAGCTCGAACTTGCGAAAATCGAGCGGGAACAAAAGAAAGAAGAGGCTGCCCTTGCGAAATAAGCTCTACAAATAAAGGAAAGAGAGGCTACCATAAGGAAAGAAGAAAGGGAACGAGAGGCCGCCTTGAGAAAGGAAGAACACGAAAGAGAGGTGGCCCTCAAAGAACGAGAGGCCGCCATGAGGAAGGAAGAACAAGAACGAGAGGTGGCCCTCAAGGAACGTGAGACGGCCTTACTCAAAGAGCGTGAGCGAGTACAGCTTGAAGCCAAAAAACTTCACCTGGAGATGCAACGTGAGCATGATAAAAAGCAAGCTGATATGGCTATAGCATGTCGTCAACAAGAACTCACCTTGGAAACTACACACCATAATCAGCGCCAACAAGCCACCGCTAGTCTTCCCGTAAGTTTCAATGTCTCCTATGCAAGTAAGTTAATGCCACCATTCGTTGAGACAGAAATCGACGTGTTTTTCACCACTTTGGAGACCCTAGCTAAAAAAACTTAGCTGGTCTGCAGATCAATGGTCTACCCTTCTCAGAGTGCATCTCACAGGTAGAGCTGCAGTTACTCTCAGTACCTTAGCGTCTGAGAATGACTACCAGACCCTGAAGCAAGCAGTTTTGGACGCCTACCTTCTCTCCACCGAAAGCTATAGACGAAAATTCCGTGATTATCTAAAGCAAGTGCCACCACCTTTCTAGAATTTGTCGATACAAAGAAAAGATATTTCATGAAATGGCTGGAAGCAGCACATGTCTCTACATTTTCAGAACTCGTCAACCTCATGCTAGTTGAGAATTCTTGAGACGTGTTCCCCCTTCCGTCCGTTTATATATAGCAGATAAAGAAGAAACCGACTACATCAAATGTGCGAAGTCGGCTGACACCTACAGCCTCATCCACCGGCTAACACCAGACCCACCTTCCAGTAAGAAGTCTTGGTATAGTTACGATAAAGTGAGTACAGATCAAGCGAGCTCTCAATTGTATTGTAAGTATTGCAAACTCTATGGACATACCATAGATAAATGTGGGAAGCTCAATACAAAGGTAATAATGAAACTACTAAACCCAAACAGACTTTTCCTAAGTCCGGTAAGCCTGTGATAAATGTTGGTGTTCCTGTTAATGATCTTTCTCTCTTCAGTAAACACCTGTATCCTGGAACTGTCTCTACCAATGGTACAGATTCGGAGGGACGTTTCAAATTGAAGATCTTGAGGGACACAGCGGCTCTTCAGTCCATAATATTGAAATCAGCTGTGCCTAACATCACCTACACCGGGGAAACCGTCCTTATCACTGACCTCACTGCTACCACTCCGTATCCACACGCCAGAGTCCACCTGGATTGTCCCTTCGTGACCGGTGAAGTCCAAGTCGCCATCAGGGAAAAGCCTTTTCCCATGCCTGGAGTGCAACTTCTCCTGGGCAACGACTTGGCAGAAGATCTGCAGCCGTCCAACCTGATCATCATGGACAAACCCCAGGTGTGTACCTCTGTAATGGATAATCCCATCTTTGAGTATGTTCCAGCAGAGGTCCAAGAAAGTGATGAAGTTTCTCCTCCGGTTTTGGTGACACCCATGCACAAGCTGCACGACCACTACCAGCTGACTCTACTGCTACCGCTGTCCCTCAAGACCCTCAGAATCTACCACCGAATCTTACTAAGTTGGAGTTCCGTAAGTTACAGAGGGAGGATCCTTCATTAACACCATTATTCTTCCAGGCTGAGGCTCAACCTGACAGTATTCCTGGGTTCTTCCTAGAGAATCAGTTGCTCTACCGCAGGTACAGACTCGGTAAGCTGAAGGAGGATGACGATTGGGCCAATGTCGAACAACTAGTGATTCCCACCAGCCTACGGCCCGATATTCTACACCTGGCCCACGGAGCACTTTCTCACTATGGTTTTAACAAAACCTACCACGGAATCAGACAAGACTACTACTGGCCAGGTATGGTTAAAGACGTCAAACGATACGTACAACAGTGTCATACATGTCAGATGGCAGGTAAACGCAATTAGCAACTTGGAAAGTTGCTAATGTGATACCCAGTTTTTAAGAAAGGAGATAGATCACTTGCGTCTAACTATCGACCAATTAGCCTAACGTCTATTGTGGGAAAG
>WNGS01081616.1:10861-23038 GCA_020271785.1 Procambarus virginalis | reverse complement strand
CCCCTCCGTGGTGCCTCCTTGCCGTGGTGAGGGGCTCACGTACACCTCCCTGGGACCGGTGTGGGTTGCCTGTGCCCCCTCACCTGCCCCCTCTTTGGGTGGTGTACGTGCTGAAGGGCACCATGTAGGGGCCTTGTGAGCCATCGGACCACCCGCTGGAAGGGTCGCCTGTGAGAGGCCGCCCTGAGTGGATGGTTGGGTGTCCAGGCTAGGGCGATAGGGGGACTGGGGTCTTAGCACCTGTGTGGGAGAATGCACGAAGTAGTAGGACTCCCCTGTTGAAAAGGGGGAGCACCGCTGGGGACGACACACCCTTCCTGCACTGGCCCGCGCTCGGCCTCCCTGGCTGCCCTGGTAGGTGGTATCCCTTGGTTCCGGGTCCCATCCCTTTTATTAGTTTGCTTATGGATGACGACTTGACTACTTCTAACCAGGCTCATGGGGTGGGCGACCAGGCCCCTGAGTCGGACCGTCCTGGAAGACCGGGATCTGTAGCCTCCACTGCAGAGCCCGGTTTAGGCCCAGACCGGACTCTTCCTCCCTGCTCCCCTCCCTCCTCTGTGGTTGGGTCGAGCTCCAAGCCTGCTGTGGTGACCGTCTCGTCCCCTTGCACGGCTCCATCTCTTCTTGCGACTACTGCGCCTTTCGACCCGTCTCTCTCTACGGGTTCTCATCGCCGTCCCCGCCGCGGCCGCTCTCGTATGCTTCCTTCCCATCCTACTTCGTTCCATGCTTTGTTTGGTCCTGCTACATGGACTAAGTATTTTGACCTCCAACCCTTGGACTCGACTCCTCCTGACGATTTTTCCCTTCATAGGCATCTTGTCGATTCCGTGGATGCCTCTGTCACCTTTAACCCCACTCGTCTTGGTACCCGTGTCGTTGCTGCTCCTTCTCAGGATGCGGCCACTCGCTTGGCCGCCTTATCCTGCCTTGGTGAGACCCCTGTTCGGGTCTCGAAGAACGCCCGGTTGAATGCCAGTGTGGGCACTGTTCTCCTCCCGCACCATGTTGCGACCGGTGTTAGGGATCTTAGGGACTGCCACGAGGATATCAAACATGTCCTCGAGGCCCAGGGTCATTCTGTCCTCCAAGTGGATACATTTATTCGTCCCCCTCGTGGTCATCGCCGTCTGCCTCTCGGGTTGTGAAGGTTACCTTTGATGGTAGGACCCTTCCATCCTCTGTTATTCTCGCTGGTGCCAGGTGCTCCGTCCAGGAGTATATTCCATCTCCTCGGCTCTGCGGTAAGTGCTGGAAGTTTGGGCATGGTACCCTCAGGTGCTCTAGTCCTGTCTCTCTCTGTCCCCTGTGTGGAAGCGAGGGTCACTCTAAGTTAGAGTGCACTTCCCCCCAGGCCCGCTGCCTCAATTGCGGTGAGGCCCACCCTACCTTCTCCCGTGCGTGTATTCGTTACAAACTTGAGGCGGCTGTCCTCAACTTGCAGCACCGGGACCGTTTGTCTTTTCCTGAGGCCCGACGCCAAGTTCATCGTCTCCCCTCTTTCGCTGGTGTCTCCTATGCTCGAGTGGTGCGCTCTTCCTCTCCTCGTCCTTCCCGCCTTCCTCAGTCTCACAACCGTTTCCGAGGCTTAGACCCAGACACGCCCACCACCGCCTCCCCTGTTTCCCTCAGTTCTGTCCCGAAGGGTCCCCCTCCTGGTTCTCTGTCTAGGGCTCCCCTTCATTCTACCCAGTCTGTCGCATCTCCTGTGTCTTCTATTTCCTCTCCTACTAGTCCTTCTCCTCCGTCTCTTGGCTCTCCACGCCGCCTGACTGTGCGGGCCGACGTCCATCGCTCTCCTGATGGTTGTGTTGTTCGCTCTCGCTCTTCTTCTCCTATCGAGACTCTGGAGTCTGTTGCCCAGTACGTTGCTGCTGGGACGCCTGTTTCTTTGAGTCAGAAACGGAAACCTGGGTCCTCTCCTTCCTCCTCCCCTGTCGGTAAGAAAGCTTCGCTTTCTTCTTCGCCCCCTATCTCTGCTTCTATCGTTCCTTCCCCTCCCGCTTCGGTGGTGGTGCCCCCTGTTCCTACTGTGGGGGTTTCTTTAGCCCCCAGTTCCATCTCGGTTACTGCCCTTGCTGAGGTGCGCTCCCCTCTTTCTGCTCCCCCTCCTCCCCTTCCTTCTCCTCCAGGCCCTGCTCGTCCACCTCTGGTCCGTCCTTCCGCTTCTTGCCCTCCTTCTTTACTCAGTTTACCCATGCCCCCTAACCCTGACTTTGCTGACCCTGATCCTGACTCTGTGCTTTTTTAGCGTGCTGTGTTCCTTCTTCACCTTTGTTTCTTTGCTCTCTGTTACTCTCCTCTCTCTCTTTCGTGATGTCTTTTCTTCAGTGGAACATCCGTGGATTTTACGCCAATTTCCTTGACCTTCAACTTCTCATCTCACAGTTTTCGCCCCTTTGTGTCTGTCTCCAGGAGCCGATGCTTGGTTCTCGTTCTGGTCGCTTCCGTGGCTATTCTTTTCTCTCCCCTCCCCCAGCTGTCGCTGGGGTCCATAATTCTTCTGCTCTCTTGATTCGTTCCGATGTTCCCTTTGTCCCCTTACTTTTTTCCTCGCCTCTCCACTGTTCTGCCGCCCGTGTCTTTGTGCGTAGATGGTACACGGTTTGTTCCATTTATCTTCCCCCCACTGTCCCACTTTCTCTTCCCGATCTTAAACACCTCCTAGACTCCTTGCCGGAGCCTGTGCTCCTGCTGGGTGATTTCAATTGTCGTCATGCCCTTTGGGGTGATGTGCTGACAAACACCCGGGGTCGCCTACTTGAACCTTTCATCCTCTCTTCTTCCCTATCCCTTCTTAATTCTGGTGAGCCCACTCATTTGGACTCTCGGACTCGCTCCCTTTCTTGTCTCGATCTTTCTCTGTGCTCGTCATCCCTTTCCTTAGATTTCGGGTGGCGAGTCCTTGATGACCTCCATGGCAGTGACCATTTTCCTATCCTTGTCACTTTTTTCTCCTTTCGCCCTCCTCTCTCCTTCCCTCGGTGGCGGTTTGCCGAGGCTGACTGGCGCCTTTTTACTCTCCGTGCTACTATTTCCGAGCTCTCCGTTTTACCTCTCCCTCGCGCCCTCCTTCTTTTTCATGACACTATCTTTGACGCTGCCCTGCACTCTATTCCTCGCTCTTCCTCTCGGGGAACGCGAAAGTGCGTTCCCTGGTGGAATTTGGACTGTGCTCGGGCTGTCCGCTGTAAGCGTGCAGCCTGGAAGAGACATCGCCGCCGGCAGACGGTTGAGTCTTTTCTTTTGTTTCGGAAGGCGAGTGCGGTGGCCCGTAGGACCATCCGTGCGGCTAAACGTGCTTGCTGGGCGACTTATGTCTCTACCGTTACTTCCGAAACTCCTCTTCCGCTGGTCTGGAAGCGTATCCGCAAGATTGCGGGCAAGTTCATTCCCGATGTCTCCCCAGTCCTTCGCCTCCATGGTGCTCTTGTGGCGGACCCGTTGCAGGTTGCGACCGAACTGGGTTCCCATTTCTCCTCTGTTAGTTCTGGTTCTCATCTCCCCCAATCCTTCCTTCTTCGTAAGCCTCTCCTTGAGTCTCGTCCTTTAAATTTCTGTACTTTTCTCCACCTTCCCTATAATGATCCCTTCTCTCTCTCTGAACTTCAATCTGCCCTAGCCCTTTGTGGTTCTACGGCAGCGGGCTCTGATGGCATTCATTATGAAATGCTCCGCCATCTCCCTCCGTGCACGTCTCAGTATTTACTGAGTCTGTACAATCGGGTCTGGGAGTCGTCGTCAGTCCCTGAAGACTGGCTCGATGCTGTTGTCCTCCCTGTTCGGAAACCAGGGTCTCTCGGGTCATCCCCCAAGGACTTCCGCCCTATTGCCCTCACGAGTTGTGTCTGCAAGCTCTTTGAACGTATGGTTAACGTTCGTTTGATGTGGTTCTTAGAACACTATAACCACCTCTCTCCTTCTCAATTTGGTTTTCGCAAGTGCCGCAGCACAACGGATGTCCTGGTAAACTTGGAGGTCTATATTCGTACTGCTTTTGCTGCGAAGACTTCCGTTGTTGCCGTCCTTTTTGACCTAGAAAAGGCTTACGACACTACCTGGCGGTATCACATTCTGTCTCAACTTCATTCTTTTGGCCTTCGTGGGAACCTCCCTCTCTTCCTCCAGAGCTTCCTCTCTCGTCGTTCCTTTCGTGTGCGGCTTGGTACTGCTCTCTCTGCCCCTTTTCGGCAGTATGAGGGTGTACCCCAGGGTAGTGTTCTGAGCACTACTCTTTTTCTAGTTGCCCTCAACGGTCTTCTTTCTTCTCTTCCTTCTGGTGTCTTCTCTGCTCTGTATGTTGATGATCTTACCCTTTGCTGTCAGGGTGATGATTCACCTCTCCTTCAACGGCGGCTTCAACTTGCGATTGATGCCGTGTCGTCGTGGGCCACCATCATGGCTTCAAGTTCTCTGCATCTAAGACTTGTGCTATGACCTTTACTCGGAAGCATGTTGTTCTTCGTCCCTCTTTGTCGCTTTATGGTCATCCCATTGTGTACAGGGATTCCGCAAAGCTCTTGGGGTTAGTCTTTGACACTCGTTTGTCTTGGTCAGCCCATATCTCTTGCCTCCGAGTTGAGTGCTCTAAGGCCCTTAACCTCCTTAAGGTTTTGTCCCATACTTCTTGGGGAGCAGATAGACGCACGCTCCTATATTTGCACTCCTCTCTCGTCCTGTCTAAACTCGATTATGGTTGCCCTGCTTACTCTTCTGCTTCTCCTTCTACTCTTCGCCGTCTTGATGCTTTGCACCATACTGGGTTGCGTCTCAGCTCTGGTGCCTTTCGTTCGACTCCCGCCCTCAGTTTGTATGTTGACACTGGCTTTCTCTCTCTCCAGGACCGCCGTGACCGCTACTGTCTTCGCTATCTTGCGCGGTCCTTACAGCATCCTTCCTCTCGCCTCTGTCGTGCTTTGACTTTTTCTCCTCCTGTAGCTCCTGTTCCTCTTCATTGTCTCCCACTTTCTGTCCGGTTATCTCGCTTGCAGGATTCTCTTTCTGTTCGTCTTTCTAATGTTTCTCCTCGTATTGTTCCTTCCCTGCCTCCGTGGAGAGTCCCCCTTCCCAAGTTTTGTACGTCCTTGACTTGTATTACTAAAGCCTTTACCCCTCCTTCAGTTCTGAAAAGCCTCTTCCTTGAGCACTTTTCTTCGCACTCCCGCTCTATTTCCATCTTTACCGATGGGTCTAAGTCTGCGGACGGTGTGGGCTACTCTGTTGTTTTTCCTGACCGTACTTATATGTGTCGCCTCCCTTCGGAGGCTAGCGTCTTTACGGCGGAACTTTATGCTATTCTCTATGCTCTCCGTCTCTTGCTTTCTCATTCTCATTCCTCCTTTGTGGTTGTCGTTGACTCTCGTAGTGCCCTAATGGCTCTTGGGTCCTTTAATCCTGTCCACCCAGTGGTCATCGAGATTCAGCAATGGCTGTTTCTTATTTCTAGCAAGTTTAAATCGGTAGAGTTTTGCTGGGTTCCCAGCCATATTGGGGTTTCTTTGAATGAGCGTGCAGATGCTGCCGCTAAGGATGCCATCCGTTCTTGTCCCATCTCCCGTAAGGGTCTTCCTTATTCTGACTTTTATCCGGTTATTCATTCCTCTATCCTTGCCCGGTGGCAGAGTTGTTGGTCCTCTGTGGTTGGTAACAAACTGCGTACTCTCAAACGTAGTGTGTCCCCGTGGCCTTCCTCCTACCACCGTAATCGGCGGTGGGAAACTGCTTTAGCACGGCTGCGGGTTGGCCATACTCGCTTAACCCACGGTCACTTAATGGAGCGCCGCCCTGCTCCTTGTTGTCCGAATTGCGTTGTCCCTCTTACGGTTATGCATATCCTTGTTGAATGTCCTGCCTTCCAGGACGAGCGTGTGTCTTGCTTTCCGACCGTCCCTCGCGGTCACTTGTTCCTCGATAGAATTCTAGGTGAATCGGATACTTTTGATATCGTTCGCCTTATGCGTTTTTGTTCTCGTATTGGCTTTCTTAGTAATATTTAGCGCCCTCTGATTATTTCGCACTTTGATGGTGCTACATAGCCTTCCCGGTTTGGTGCCTTCTTTTGATAATTACATTACATTACATGCTTGTAAACTGTTTAATAAATGTAAACAAAGTCGTCAAAGATTGAGGAACGATGTACATATTCGTAAGTGCTTGAGTAACTGCTTTGTGAATATGGTCCCAGATATTCCCATCACTAAAATATAAGAAAAACAGTTCCAAAACGAAATGAAAAATAAGGAAAAAAAAAATCAACTATACTGACAAAATGAACAGTATGGTAAACAACACAGCTCAATTCCAATGCAATGTCACGCAAAATAATTAAATCAAAATGAAAATAATAGAAATTTATAAAAATTAAATTTATCAATGAAATCGGAAACATTGAAATGAATCCTAACATATTTAGTATAGTGTGTGTTGGTCTTATGTGCAACAGATGGTGCTGTTTTTCAAAAACGTATGATTTTACATGTCACAGGGGTGGCATCTATATATTATTAAGTATATAAAAATACACGCGTATTCGAATGGAACGTTGTGTCAAAATTTCAAAGCAATCGATAAAGACCTTTTGGAGATTACAGCGTGTGTTGCTCTTACATCCAATAGATGGAACATTTTTTCCAAAAAGCATGTTTTTTTCCTGTTACAGGTGAGGCATGTATATAGTAGGTATATAAAAACACACGCCTATTCAACGAATGCAACGTTGTGTTAAAATTTCAAAGCAATCGGTAAAGAGGTTTCGAAGATTTCCCTCTAGTGAAAAACACATGAAAAACATAGTTTTTCAAAAAAGCATGTTTTTTCCCGTCACAGACTCGACATCTCTATATTATGTATAAAAAAAACGCTCGGATGCGAATGGAATGTTGTGTGAAAATTTCAAAGCAATCGGTGAAGAACTTTTGGAGATTAGCGATTTGAACAAATGAACATTTACATTTTTATTTATATAGATTATTATTATTATCATTAGGGGTTCCGGAAGAATTTGTCACCAAACAAGTGGCAGAAGATCTTCACCTTAAACCGGAGACCAAGGTTAAACTGAACATTATGTGGTGCTTAACCAATACAGGATCTCAAACCAACCAGGTGGTACAACCTCTTGTACATTTGGGCGGTTATATCAGTCCAGTGCAAGCCATCCTGGTAGGCAAAATTCCATCAGACCTGAATGTAAGTGGTCTCAGAGCTACAGCCTCACTCTTCAAAGAAATGAGAATTATATTTGCAGATCCTAAATTACATCCAATGACCTCACCGCCATTGGTGAACTTACAGGTACAGAGTGCTATCACATATACATCACTGGACAAATTTAATTGCAGGGAATGAACCTGCTGCAACTTGCAGGGGGTAAATTACTTACAGGCCCAGTATTGAGTCTTATGAAGCCCACATCTGTGGACCAGAAACAAATAAATTAAGTGACGGTTGCGTGACTAGGCGAACAGCGGTAACCACTAACTTTCAGAGACATGACTGAGGATAAGCTTGATTCCTCTGTACACAAATTATGGGACCAAGCGACAACAGCCATCGTCCCTGAACAACCAAGTCCTGATGGTGATTGGAATTATCACTGTGTTTGAATTCCTACAAAGATTAGGTATTAAGCACAACTTTCTGTGTACTCTTAAGTACTAGGTCAAACAAGCCCAAGTACAAACCTATGGTGAGGACTATGAAAACTTCGTACCAAAGAATTTAAGAGACGACGAAGTTTCGGTCCGTCCTGGACTATTTATTATCAAGGCGATTGTGATGAAACGAGGGAGGCATGGGAATCTAATTGCCTCATTCCTTTTCCTGATTTTCACGTTCACAGCTCTGTGTCCGGGTTCTCTTTCTCTGTCTACCGTAAACTCATGTATAGTGGTGTGTACATTCACTTCTTTTCCTACCTTCCTCCTTCTGTTAAGAAAAGTGTCCTCGTCTCTCTCTTCCTCCGCGCTCTACGCATCAGCGACCATCAGTTTCTTGATGCTGAAATTTTCTTTATCTACAAATCATTCTCTCGCCTTTGGTTATCCTTTACAGTTTATCAACTGTGTCTATTCTCGAGCTAAACGAAATTTCTTTCATCCTAAATCTGTTTCCAACACTAGTAGCACTGTACTATGCCTTCCCTTCATATCTGAACTCAAAACTTTTACCAATACCTTTCGTCCTCTTGACATAAAGCTCACCTTTCGACAAACTAACACACTTCGCAGTAATCTAGTTCACACTGCTCCTCCTGCTTCTAATGCTGCTGGTGTCTACTCTATTTCCTGTTGGTCTTGTCCTCTCCAATACTTTGGGGAAACTTGCCGTACACTTAATGACAGACTTAAGGAACACAAAAGAAGTGTTAAGTCTGCAGACACAAACAATGCTCTCTTCTGTCATGTTAGGGATTCTGGTCATCTTATTGATTGGTCTTCTTCTAAAATAATCTTTCCTGCCTCTACTCTACACAGACGCCGTCTTGTGTAATCGGCTCTAATACACAACCTACCCAACATGAACTTAAGTCCTGGCTTTGTTGCTGTGGACTCTTCCCTTTCACAGTATATACTCAAATGTTCTAAACATTCCAACAAACGTGACCTAGCATAAGCCTACCCTTCTTTTTATCTTTCTTGATCTTTCTCTGGTTTCTTGTACCTTCCCTTTCCTACTCCTCTTATTACACCCTTTATCACACCTTACCTTCCCTATCTTTTGCCTTGCCTTTATCTTCTTCTAAGATTTCCGTCTCCTCACCTCTCTCTCTCTTGCCTACTTAATGCCCTTACCTCACACGTATCATCACAATCGACTTGATAATGGTCCAGGATGGACCGAAACGTCGTCGTCTCTTCAGTTTCTAGTGTGTGGATTGGTCAACATTTTCCAGCCACGTTATTGTGACTTTTCATCTGCATAAATGATTTAAGTGTTTGGATTGACTCAGATAATCACAACATTCTGTGATGCGGGGAAGAGTACAGTATGCAGATGTTAACCTTGAAGTAAAACATCCTTGTTCCCTCCACGGGAATCACTGGATCAGCAGATTGCTTGTGCTTTATATTCACAAGTACTGCATACCCCATGATGGTGTACTGGATACCCTCACCTCTTTATGACAGCAGAACTGGCTTCCTCAATGTCGACAGACTGTCAACTCGACTCTTAAATCCTGTGTTGTCTTCTGAAAGTACAATGCTCGGGTGTGTGTCCTTACTCCAGGACCTACACCACTCTAGGGAACAAGTATTACACTTCATCCTTTTGGGACCACTGGCCTGGACTTCACAAGCTCTATTACCCTACAACCCGTCCTCGCAAATTCGTATAGTCAATATTGACTTATTAAATACGTGCATAGGTGATATACTAAACATAATAGTTTACCTTGAAAATCTTCATAGAAAACACTGACCTTACCTAACCTTGTTAGTATGTTAAGATAAGCATCTTATTGCTTCGTAATTACAATTGTTACTTAACCTATTATAGGTATAGGTTACGAAGCTATAAGATGCTTATCTTAACATACTAACAAGGTTAGGTAAGGTCGGTGTTTTCTATGAAGCTTTTCAAGGTAAACTATTATGTTTAGTATGTCACCTATGCACGTATTTAATAAGTCAATATTGACTATACGAATCTGCGAGGACGGGTTGCACCCTAACTGGCACCAAGAATAAAAACCCTGTTAAGGCATACATCAGCTTTTTTACTTGTGCCACCACTCCAGAAGTTGAACTTGAAGTGACTTCTGACATGAGTGCATGAGTGTTGATTCATTCAATGAGGTCTTCCACATGTTTGTTGCATGAAGACTCTGTCCCAAGTTGATGATATCCAACAATCGGTCCAACTTGGTGACTGGTGAAGGATGCCTGAGGGAGATCTGGGACCACTCAGTTGTTCGCACTGCCTTGAACCAACGGGTGTGCTACAGGAAATTACTGTCTCCACCATGCCACGCAGAGCACTGCGGCAGCGTGGGCGCTTGAGAGAATGATGGGGACAGTAAAATACTCTCTAAGGAAAACACTGCACTGCCAGAAAATAGATCTCCAAGAACTCCAAACTGTGTTCATGGAAACTGAATCCTGAGTCAATAACCGACTACTGTCTTAGCTCTGACGACAACTCACATCACGAGTCTCTTAGTCCATCTGATGTATGAAGGATCTCTCACACCTATTGTGTCCCTCACAGATGACGAACCTGGAGATCCTTCACATGTTACGGAGATCGACGAGGCAGGAATAGAAGCACTAACGTGTAAAAAATCTTAACAGATAAATCACTCTAATTCGTGATTATTAATTCCAATAATTTGTGAAAATATTGTAATTTGTCACAGACTGAGATCCAGGCTACGAGACCTCAACGGGTTGGTGTTAAGGCTCGTCCACAGAGACAGTCTGGTGACCACGTGGTGTGGGCATGACAGACTGGTGCCACGTGGTGTGGGGCAGGACAGACTGGTGCCCACGTGGTGTGGGCATGACAGACTGGTGCCCACGTGGTGTGGGCAGGACAGTCCGCTGCCTTAAAAATTAAAACCAATGCAGTTTGCTCGAATTACTAATTAAAATTGAATAATTACTTGAATTACATAATTTTTAAATCAATTAACTTAGAACCATTAATCAATTTCCTCCCATAAGTACATTCCCACACTTTCTTGCAAGTCATTCTAGTTGTCGTTCTTGTAGCTTATTATGGCAACTCATTCTGGCAACTCATTCTGGCAACTCATTCTGGCAACTCATTCTGGCAACTTATTAGGATCATCCTGCCTGGCAACTCGTTTTGGCAACTCGTTTTGGTAACTCATTCTGGTAACTCGTTCTAGTACCTGATGGAACTCGTTCTAGTACCTCCTGGGAACTCGTTCTAGTACCTCCTGGGAACTCGTTCTAGTCCCTCTGGGAACTCGTTCTAGTCCCTCCTGGGAACTCGTTCTAGTACCTCCTGGGAACTCGTTCTAGTCCTCCTGGGAACTCGTTCTAGTCCCTCCTGGGAACTCGTTCTAGTCCCTCCTGGGAACTCGTTCTAGTACCTCCTGGGAACTCGTTCTAGTCCCTCCTGGAACTCGTTCTAGTCCCTCCTGGGAACTCGTTCTAGTCCCTCCTGGTAACTCGTTCTAGTCCCTCCTGGGAACTCGTTCTAGTCCCTCCTGGAACTCGTTCTAGTCCCTCCTGGTAACTCGTTCTAGTCCCTCCTGGGAACTCGTTCTAGTCCCTCCTGGGAACTCGTTCTAGTCCCTCCTGGGAACTCGTTCTAGTCCCTCCTGGGAACTCGTTCTAGTCCCTCCTGGGAACTCGTTCTAGTCCCTCCTGGGAACTCGTTCTAGTCCCTCCTGGGAACTCGTTCTAGTCCCTCTGGGAACTCGTTCTAGTCCCTCCTGGGAACTCGTTCTAGTCCCTCCTGGAACTCGTTCTAGTCCCTCCTGGGAACTCGTTCTAGTCCTCCTGGGAACTCGTTCTAGTCCCTCCTGGGAACTCGTTCTAGTACCTCCTGGGAACTCGTTCTAGTACCTCCTGGGAACTCGTTCTAGTACCTCCTGGGAACTCGTTCTAGTATCTCCTGGGAACTCGTTCTAGTCCCTCCTGGGAACTCGTTCTAGTACCTCCTGGGAACTCGTTCTAGTACCTCCTGGGAACTCGTTCTAGTACCTCCTGGGAACTCGTTCTAGTACCTCCTGGGAACTCGTTCTAGTAACGCTTCATGGCAACTCGATTTAATTCCTCGTTCTAGTACCTTGTTCTAGTAGTTGGTAAGTACTATACCTCCTTCAAGTACCGCGTTATGGCAACTTTTTCTATTAAATTGCCACCTCTGTCATGTAAATGAGTGGACCTTTGCCACCTCTGTCATGTAAATGAGTGGACCTTTGCCACCTCTGTCATGTAAATGAGTGGACCTTTGCCACCTCTGTCATGTAAATGAGCGGACCTTTGCCACCTCTGTCATGTAAATGAGTGGACCTTTGCCACCTCTGTCATGTAAATGAGTGGACCTTGCCATGTAAAGTATTGTACCTTTACCACTTCTGTCGTCTAAATTATTGTACCTCTGTCACATCTGTCTGTCAATTATTGTATCTCTGTCACATCTGTCATGTCAATTATTGTATCTCTGTCACATCTGTCATGTCAAATATTGTACCTCTCA
>WNGS01081607.1:9507-25169 GCA_020271785.1 Procambarus virginalis | reverse complement strand
CCACACAGTCAGATAACAACGCCACCACCCTCCCTCTTACAGCATTACTCCTCCCTCCATGGGGCACAGCGCTACAAATATCATCACAATCCTCTTATAATCAGACCCATAGTCAGTTTAATCACAGTCAGGGGTCTTCTGTAATAATATTATAGCTACATAATAGCATGAACTTGTATATTATGGCATTTTTAGGCGATGCTGTGGTCACAAGCTGAACAGCAGTGCTGTGAGCTCATGCTGCGTGCGTCAGGCTTGGTAGCTTACGCGATAATGAGGCCCTATCACCCGGGAGTTTGGCCCACGATTTTTTTTACAAATCGCATCTGTTTACAAGAGCCCTGATGAAGGTGTGTGGTGAACCCCGTGTATCCGCGGGCCGTTTAAACTCTTGCGTAGTACTCAACGCATCATATGATGCGACGCGCAATTTTCTACAAGTCGGTCAACGCACATCATATGGTGTGATGCGCAATTGAAGGGTTAAAAATCTAAATTTTTACAAATTAAAAGAAAATAATGTAAAATAATTCAATGAACTATTTACAAATATATTCTCAATATTCACATTTGTTAATTTAATATAGCAAATATAAAATAGCTAATTACCTCAGATTCTGTTTGTTTCTAACTCGGTAGTGCAAGCAATTAGGACACAGTGTCATTTTTTTATATTTAGTGGATATTTACGATTAGTTTAATTTTCGGTTCATCTATCACACTTCATGTTCGAAAAGCCTCATGATATTACAGCATTTTTTAAGCAAGATATTCTTTATTGGCAGTTCTTTCTGTGGCTGATTGAAACAAAATATTTGTTACACTCAAAAGCTTACTAAATATTTAACTCTCTACGTGAGCAGTTGATGTGGAATTTATGAATACACTCATGATTACACTAGGTGGAATACACTCAAGAGCACATGGTACAAAATTTATTGACAACTATGAGTAAATATTCACTAGGGTACTATATTGCTGAGGAATTGGACCCAAGAGGTAATGTCTCCCCCTGCTGGTAAAGCAAATATTAGCAAGGAAACACTGTACACCCGCGGAGCTGGGAAAATATTGTTTCACTATGTGATGTATATTCAGAGTTGAGCATTTACCAGGCAAGTGCCGGCGGTGCTCTCTGGGCTGACTCGTATATCACACTAAAACAGCATTTAGTTCCCAGGCAATATACCCATGATACTTGCAGCCTCTTCTTTTGCAGCCGTCTTTCTTCTTTTTCGTCATCCTCTATTTAAGTTCTACTTCATCTCCTTTTCTTTACCTCCTTCCCTTTTCCTTCCCCTTCCCCTCACCTTCCCAACTTCCCCCTCCTTTACCTTCCTCAGTCAATGAACTTTGCAACCTTTACTCTTTACACTCACCCGTTCCCCCCTAGTGGTCTGTAGGGGAGGTTGGGGGGAGAGGGGGTGAATGGGCAGGGTGTGGGTGGACGGGGTGAGGGATAGATTGGAGAGGTAGTGAGGGATGTTAGGAATGTGTGAGGGAAGTTTGTGATGGATGAAAGAGACTGGGGGATGGCAGCAGGAGGTTGGGTGGTTAGAATGTGGCTCTGGGGTGGCTGGCTGAGGTGGCTAGGGTGAGTGGCTGCGCTGGGATGGGTGACTGAAATGGATAGCTAGGATGGGAAGCTGGCTAGGTGGCTACATGGCTAGGAGGCTGCAAGTATCATGGGTATATTGCCTGGGAACTAAATGCTGTTTTAGTGTGATATACGAGTCAGCCCAGAGAGCACCGCCGGTCACTTACCTGGTAAATGCTCAACTCTGAATATACATCACATAGTGAAACAATATTTCCCAGCTCCCGGGTGTACGTGTTCCTTGCTATTAGTGCTTACCAGCAGGGGAGAATTACCTCCTGGGTCGAATTCTCACAATTTAATACCCCATGAATATTTACTCATAGTTGCCAATGAAATTTGTACCATGCGCTCTTGAGTGTATTCCAACTAGTGTATTCTTGAGTGTATTCCACATAGTATATTCTTGAGTGTATTCAAAAATTCCACATCAACTGCTCACGCAGAGATTTAAATATTGAGGAAGCTTTTGAGTGTAACACATTTATTGTTCCGATCAGCAGCAGAGAGAACTGCCAATAAAGAATATCTTGCTTAAAAAATGCTGAAATATCCGGAGACTTGTCGAACATGAAGTGTGATAGATGAACCGAATATTAAACTAATCGTAAATATCCATAAATGTTGAAAAAATGCCTCTGAGTACTGATTACTTGCAATACCGAATCAGAAACAAGAAGAATCTGAGCTAATTAGCTACTTTATGTTTGCTATATAAATTAATGAAAGGGTAAGATAATGAAAGGGTAATATAGATATTATATATATTTGTATGTTCACACATTATTACTGAACCTCAATGCGTATTTCCATTTTAATGAATCTAAGATGAAATTTCTAAGAAAAGCGTCAATAATGCATTTGATACGTTTACAATCAATTCTTACACCAGACGTTTTCTTAGAAAAATCTACGAAGTTATAGTTTGAAAGATCGCAATTTTTTATGAGGACTTTTATTTCTGAGCATTTACACAAAATAATAAAAAAATAATCTATAAAAAATAATAATGACAATCAGAGTAATTTTAAGAATTCAGAGTAGACAAGATCATGCAAGGAATATGCACAATGCCTCCCCTGCAGAGGAACCTTGCACCTCCTGGAGAGATTTCATGCACCTGGAGATTCTCCATGTACCCCCTGCAGTCTCTCCATGTACCGTACCATGGCGGGGACCCATGGCCCTCACCTCTAACCAGTAGACGGAGATGGAAGTAACAAACATGATCCAGTTTAATGAAAATTGAAGGGAAAAAGAATTTGAAAAAAAGAATCAAATTTGGCCTTTTATATACTGTATATAAAAGATGAAAATTTTCTGCATACAATAAATTTCAATGTTGGCAAAAACTGGGGATATTACCACTAGGAAATATATTGCGGTGAGAGATAACAGGAGCCGAGACAGGCCCATGACCACTGGGAAATGAAAGTGCGCATAACGGAGAATATTTACAACACTTGGTGTGTAAATTACTCTCATGAACCCTCGTCAACGAAATTAACTTTTAAGTGGAATTTGGATTTGGAATTTTCCCGACACATAAATGGTCTCCTTTTTACCCTATGACCCATTTTTTCAATAAATTAAACAAAAATATATACGCTTTTTTGTATATAACCCATTTAAAAACATAAATTTTAACAAATTAAAAGAAAATAATGTAAAATAATTCAATAAATTAGTTTCATATATATTCTCAATATTCACATTTGTTAATTAATCTTTATCATTATGATGTAAAATGTTTAATTATAAAACTTGTAAGGATTACTTCTGGTATTATTTGGTAAAATATGAATCTAGTTAAATTAATTTGGCCAGCAAATATATATACGTCATAAAAATTATGGATGTAAATTTTTGCTATTGGATTAATGTATTTTTGAGTAATCACAAGCCTTTTATTTGTGTGTGAATATTTACGAGTAATAACATATTGTAAATTTTTATTATGGCTAATTTATGCTGGTGGTATCCTGTTGGCAGTCGTATAATTTCCGCAAAGTTAGAGAGAGGTAAGGATCCTCTTATTGGACTTGAGGCAGCCAATCACACTCCATTATACTTACACCTGCAGCCAATGACCATCCGTCTCATTCATAGTCACCACGTGACGGCTAATCACCGCCCGACACTTTCATAGCTAATCAGGTGGTGTTAAAAGACCATTTTTGTGTACACCTTCTGCCAATCCCAAGCTGTGACATGCGCGTCAATAACCAATCGCCTTTTAACTATGCCATGTTCACAGCCAGTCATCCAAGTGCAGCAGCCAATTGCAGTACGACGCGTTCATTAATGCAGCCAATCACCACTAGTCCTGTCCATATAAATAGGTAATCACCTGCCTCATCTCCCTCTACTGGCAAATTATTCATTACACATATATGTGGGCGGTAAACAAATGTTGAGTAACCTGCACACACACAGTGTGGGGGAGCCGATACAGTACGCTGGACACGTGATCCTGTGGTTCAGGGTTCGATCCCGGGCGCTGGCGAGAAACAATGGGCAGAGTTTCTTTCACCCTATGCCCCTGTTACCTAACAGTAAATAGGTACCTGGGAGTTAGTCAGCTGTCAAGGGCTGCTTCCTTGGGTGTGTGTGTGTGTGTGTGGTGTGTGGAATTTTTTTTAGTAAAAACAGTTGACAGTTGAGAGGCGGGCCGAAAGAGCATAGCTCAATCCCCGCAAGCACAACCAGGTGAATACACACACACACACACACTAGAGAGAAAGATCTGGGGCTTGATATCACACCGAACCTGTCCCCAGAGGCCCACATCAAAAGGATATCATTAGCGGCATATGCTAGACTGGTCAACATAAGAACTGCCTTCAGAGACTTGTGTAAGGAATCGTTCAGGACCCTGTATACCACTTATCTCAGACCAATCCTGGAATATGCAGCTCCAGTCTGAAGTCCATACCTAGTTAAACACAATACAAAGTTAGAGAAGATTCAGCGGTATGCCACCAGACTCGTCCTGTAACTGAAAGGTATGAAAGGAAAGGAGGAAAGCCTTTAGTCTTTCCTACGTGGAAAGGCTAAAGGAGCTGAATCTCATGTCCCTGGAAAACAGAAGAGTAAGGGGAGACATGATAACCACCTACAAAATTCTCAGGGGAATTGACAGGGTGGACAAAGACAAACTCTTTAGCACGGGTGGAACACGAACAAGTGAACAAAGGTAGAAACTTAGTACCCAGATGGGCCACAGAGACGTTAGAAAGAATTTTTTCAGTATCAGAGTAGTTAATAAGTGGAATGCACTAGGCAGTGATGTGGTAGAGGCTGACTCCATACACAGTTCCATATGTAGATATGATAGAGCCCAGTAGGCTCAGGAATCTGTACACCAGTTGATTGATAGTTGAGAGGCGGGACCTCTCTATCAAACTTAGTCTCAGTTTTTGGTGAGTTTGAACTTGTAAGGCGACTTTTTTTCTGTTTCCAACTTAAGGTGTTGTGTGATTTTCAGGGGCAGTCAGCTGTAGTGTCTTCAATGTCTTGTGTGGTGACTCACATTGTACATCATGGTGTCATTAACATCATAAGATATGAATGAATTATGATATCCATATAAGTGAAGATCTCATGTTAAAAATATAATTGATTAACTTGTGTTTTAAATTAACCTAATTTTACTACACACAATCACACTAGCGTGATGTATCAATAAATGCTGTGGGCTGTTTCAAATAGCTTCGGCTATCCATCATTATGTCCGGTCGTGATGGTCAAGTGGTTTAAGGCGTCTTGTACATACCAGTTGCGTTGCTCCTGGGAGTATGGGTTCGAGTCACTTCTGGGGTGTGAGTTTTCATTCGCATATAGTCCTGGGGACCATTCAGGCTTGTTCGCATTTGTGTTCCTCACGTGTGCCCCAAAGAATGAGGTGATTTGGTAAAATGCTATGCCAAGATAACCATCCGAGTGCCGGCGGGGAGGTGGTTCAAATAGCTTCGGCTATCACCTCATTATGTCCGGTCGTGATGGTCAAGTGGTTTAAGGCGTCTTGTACATACCAGTTGCGTTGCTCCTGGGAGTATGGGTTCGAGTCACTTCTGGGGTGTGAGTTTTCATTCGCATATAGTCCTGGGGACCATTCAGGCTTGTTCGCATTTGTGTTCCTCACGTGTGCCCCAAAGAATGAGGTGATTTGGTAAAATGCTATGCCCAAGATAACCATCCGAGTGCCGGCGGTGGGGTGGTTCAAATAGCTTCGGCTATCACCTCATTATGTCCGGTCGTGATGGTCAAGTGGTTTAAGGCGTCTTGTACATACCAGTTGCGTTGCTCCTGGGAGTATGGGTTCGAGTCACTTCTGGGGTGTGAGTTTTCATTCGCATATAGTCCTGGGGACCATTCAGGCTTGTTCGCATTTGTGTTCCTCACGTGTGCCCCAAAGAATGAGGTGATTTGGTAAAATGCTATGCCCAAGATAACCATCCGAGTGCCGGCGGTGGGTGGTTCAAATAGCTTCGGCTATCACTCATTATGTCCGGTCGTGATGGTCAAGTGGTTTAAGGCGTCTGTACATACCAGTTGCGTTGCTCCTGGGAGTATGGGTTCGAGTCACTTCTGGGGTGTGAGTTTTCATTCGCATATAGTCCTGGGGACCATTCAGGCTTGTTCGCATTGTGTTCCTCACGTGTGCCCCAAAGAATGAGGTGATTTGGTAAAATGCTATGCCCAAGATAACCATCCGAGTGCCGGCGGTGGGGTGGTTCAAATAGCTTCGGCTATCACCTCATTATGTCCGGTCGTGATGGTCAAGTGGTTTAAGGCGTCTTGTACATACCAGTTGCGTTGCTCCTGGGAGTATGGGTTCGAGTCACTTCTGGGGTGTGAGTTTTCATTCGCATATAGTCCTGGGGACCATTCAGGCTTGTTCGCATTTGTGTTCCTCACGTGTGCCCCAAAGAATGAGGTGATTTGGTAAAATGCTATGCCCAAGATAACCATCCGAGTGCCGGCGGTGGGGTGGTTCAAATAGCTTCGGCTATCACCTCATTATGTCCGGTTCGTGATGGTCAAGTGGTTTAAGGCGTCTTGTACATACCAGTTGCGTTGCTCCTGGGAGTATGGGTTCGAGTCACTTCTGGGGTTGTGAGTTTTCATTCAATATATTAGATATATATATAGAGATTACATATATATATATATATAATAGATATATATATATATATATATATTGCATATTATATATATATCTATATATATCTATATCTCTATATATATATATATATATATATATTGGCTGTGATTGCTGGTGTTGACTTCTTGATGTGTAGTGCCTCGCAGTTGTCAAGCCGACTGCTATCGCTGTACCTATCGAGATTCTGTGTTATTTGTTAAGATTTCTCTGGTGATGGTTTGGTTGTGGGAAGAGAGTATATGTTCCTTAAAAACGTCAAGTACCCCTCACTTGATGGTCTAGTTGTGGTCACAACCAGACCATCACCAGAGAAATCTTATCAAACAACACAGAAATCATCGATAGATACAGCGATAGCAGGGGCTTGGCATCTGCGAGGCACTACACATCCAAGAAGTCAACACAAGCAATCAACAGCCAATTATATATATATATATATACTATATATATATATAATATATAATATATTAATAATATGCATATATAAGATATATATATGTATATATATATATATATATATATATGCCAAACAAGCCTGAATGGGTCCCCAGGACTAGATAAAACTGAAAACTCCACCACACAACCGAAGTGACTCGAACCCATACTCCCAGGAGCAACGCAACTGGTATGTACAGGATGCCTTAAACCACTTGACCATCACGACCGGACATAAGGAAGTGATAGCCGAGGCTATATGAACCACTTCCCCGCCGGCACCTGGATGGTTATCTTGGGCATAGTCATTTCATCAAATCACCTCATTTTTTGGGGCAACACGTGAGGAACACAAATGCAAACAAGCCTGAATGGTCCCCAGGACTAGATACAACTGAAAACTCACACCCCAGAAGTGACTCGAACCCATACTCCCAGGAGCAACGCAACTGGTATGTACAGGGATGCCTTAAACCACTTGACCATCACGACCGGACATAAGGAAGTGATAGCCGAGGCTATATGAACCACTTCCCCGCCGGACACCTGGATGGTATCTTGGGCATAGCATTTTATCAAATCCACCTCTTTTTTGGGGCAACACGTGAGGAACACAAATGCAAACAAGCCTGAATGGTCCCCAGGACTAGATACAACTGAAAACTCACACCCCAGAAGTGACTCGAACCCATACTCCCAGGAGCAACGCAACTGGTATGTACAGGGATGCCTTAAACCACTTGACCATCACGACCGGACATAAGGAAGTGATAGCCTAGAGCTATATGAACCACTTCCCCGCCGGCACCTGGATGGTTATCTTGGGCATAGCATTTTATCAATCACCTCTTTTTTGGGGGCAACACGTGAGGAACACAAATGCAAACAAGCCTGAAATGGTCCCCAGGACTAGATACAACTGAAACTCACACCCAGAAGTGACTCGAACCCATACTCCCAGGAGCAACGCAACTGGTATGTACAGGATGCCTTAACCACTTGACCATCACGACCGGACATAAGGAAGTGATAGCCGAGCTATATGAACCACTTCACCCGCGGCACCTGGATGGTTATCTTGGGCATAGCATTTTATCAAATCACCTCTTTTTGGGGGCAACACGTGAGGAACACAAATGCAAACAAGCCTGAATGGTCCCCAGGACTAGATACACTGAAAACTCACACCCCAGAAGTGACTCAACCCATACTCCCAGGAGCAACGCAACTGGTATGTACAGGGATGCCTTAAACCACTTGACCATCACGACGACCGGACATAAGGAAGTGATAGCCTGAGCTATATGAACCACTTCCCCGCCGGCACCTGGATGGTTATCTTGGGCATAGCATTTTATCAAATCACCCATTTTTTGGGGCAACACGTGAGGAACACCAATGCAAACAAGCCTGAATGGTCCCCAGGACTAGATACCAACTGAAAACTACACCCCAGAAGTGACTCGAACCCATACTCCCAGGAGCAACGCAACTGGTATGTACAGGGATGCCTTAAACCACTTGACCATCACGACCGGACATAAGGAAGTGATAGCCTCGGCTATCACTTCCTTATGTCAGTGATGCCTTCCTTATGTCCAGTGGTTTAAGGGATGCCTTAAACCACTTGACCATCACGACCGGAATAAGGAATGTGATAGGCCTCGGCTATCACTTCCTTATGTCCAGTCGTGATGGTCACAGTGGTTTAAGGCTCTTGTACATACCAGTTGCGTTGCTCCTGGGAGTATGGGTTCGAGTCACTTCTGGGGTGTGAGTTTCAGTTGTATCTAGTCCTGGGGACCATTCAGGCTTGTTTCGATTGTGTTCCACTCAGTGTGTCCCCAAAGAAGACGGTGATTTAGTAAAAATGCTAGCCCAAGATAACCATCCGAGTGCCGGCGGTGGAAGTGGTGTTTCAATAAGCTCGCGTATCACTCCATTTTGTTCCGGTCGTGAGGTCAAGTGGGTTAAAGGCATCCTTGTACATACCGTTGCGTTGCTCCTGGGAGTATTTGTCGAGTCAGTCTGGGGTGTGAGTTTTCAGTAGTATATAGTCCTGGGGACCATTCAGCTTGTTTCGCATTTGTGTTCCTCACGTGTGCCCCAAAAGAATGAGGTTGATTGTAAAATGCTATGCCCCAAGATCCCATCTAGTGCCGGCGGTGGAAGTGGTTCATATAGCCTTCGGCTATCCACTCATTTGTCCGGTCGTGATGGTCCAGTGGTTTACGGCTCCCTGTAAATACCAGTTTGCGTTTGCCTGGGGTATGGTTCGAGTCACTTCTGGGGTGTGAGTTTTTCAGTTCGCATCATAGTCCTGGCGCATTCAGGCTTGTTTGCATTTGTGTTCCTCACGTGTGCCACCAAAAGAATGAGGTGATTGATAAAATGCTATGCCCAAGATAACCATCCAGGTGCCGCGTGGGAATGGTTCATAATAGCTCTGGCTATCAACTCCATTTGTCCGGTGTGATGGTCAAGTGGTTTAGGCGTCCCTGTACATACCATTGCGTGCTCCTGGGAGTATGGGTCGATACTTCTGGGTGTTGAGTTTTTCATTTGCTAGTCCTGGGGGACCATTCATGCTTGTTTCGCATTTGTGTGTCCTCACTTGTGCCCCAAAAGAATGAGTTGATGTTGATAAATGCTATGCCCAAGATAACCATCACCCGGTGCCGGCGGTGGAGTTTGGTTCTAATAGCCTCGGCTACATCACCTCATTTTGTCCGGTCGTGATGGTCAACGTGGTTTAGGCATCCTTGTACAACCATTTTGCGTTGCTCCTGGAGTATGGGTTCGAGTTCACTCTGGGTGTGAGTTTTCGTTGCATATAGTTCCTGGGGACCATTCAGGCTGTTTCGCATTTGTTTCCTCACGTGTTGCCCCACAAAAATAGGTGATTTGATAAAATGCTATGCCCAAGATAACCATCCAGGTGCCGGCGGGGATGGTTTCATATAGCTCGGCTATCACTCCTTATGTCGGCGGTCGTGATGGTCAATTGGTTTAGGCAGTCCTTGTACATACCAGTTGCGTTTTGGCTCCTGGAGTATGGGTTCGAGTCCTCTGGGGTGTGAGTTTTCAGTTCGTCATCTAGTCCTGGGGACCATTTCAGGCTTGTTTGCTATTTGTGTTCCTCGACGTGTTGCCCCAAAAATGAGGTGATTGGGTATAAAATCGCTATGCCCAAAGATAACCATCCAGGTGCCGGCGTGGGTAGAGTTCAATAGCCTTCGCTATCACTTCCTTTGTGCCGGTCGTGATGGTCAAGTGTTTTAGGCGTCTGTACATACCATGTTGCGTTGCTCGCTGGGAGTATGGGTTAGAGTCATTCTGGGGTGTTGAGTTATTCATTGCATATATCCTGGGACCTTCAGGCTTGTTGCATTTGTGTTCCTCATCGTGTGCCCCAAAAGATGGGTGATTTGTGTAAGATGTATGCCCAAGATAACATCCGGTGGCCGGCGGGGAGGTGTCATATACCTCGGCATCACTCCTTTGTCGGGTCGTGATGGTCAAGTGGTTTTAAGGCATCTGTTCATACCAGTTGCGTTGCTCCTGGGAGTATGGTTCGAGGTCACTTCTGGGGTGTGAGTTTTCAGTTCGTATCAGTCCTGGGGACCATTCAGGCTTGTTTCGCATTTGTGTTCCTCACGTGTACCCCAAAAAATGAGGTGATTGGTAAAATGCTATTTCCCAAGATAACCATCCAGTGCCGTCGTTGGGAGTTGGTTCATATAGCTTCGGCTCTCACTTTTATGTCCTCGTGATGGTCAAGTTGGTTTAAGGCATCTGTACATACATTTGCGTTGCTCCTGGGAGGTATGGGTTCGAGTCACTTCTGGGGTGTGAGTTTCAGTAGATAGAGATAGAGAGAGAGAGAGATGAAGAGAGACTAGAGAGAGAGCGAGGAGAGAGACATAATAGAACCGAAGAGAGAGTAGTAGAGAGATAGATAGAGAAGAGAGATAGAGAGAGAGATATATAGGCAGAGATCTAGATAGTAGATGCTATGAGAACGTATATATATGAGGGCATATATAGCGATGCGGCTATATATCGAGCTATATATAGATATAGCTATATATATAGATAGATTATATAGAGGTTATATATATAGAGAGTATAGGTATATATATAGATAGTAGATATATATATCTATATATTAGATATATATATATATTATGCATAATAGATATACTATAATATCTATATATATATTATATATATATATATATATAATATATATATATATATATATATATAATGGCTGTTGAGTGCTTGTGTTGACTTCTTGATGTGTAGTGCATCGCAGATGCCAAGCCGCCTGCTATCGCTGTATCTATCGATGATTTCTGTGTGGTGTGATAAGATTTCTCTGGTTGATGGTCTGGTTGTGACCCATAACTAGACCATCAAGTGAGGGGTACTTGACGTTTTTAAGGAACATATACTCTCTTCCACAACCAAACCCTGCACCAGAAAATCTTAACAAATAACACAGGAATCATCGATAGGTTTACAGCGATAGCAGGTGGCTTGATCTCTGCGAGGCACTACAAATCAAGAAGTTCAACACCAGCAATCAACAGTCAATTAATGCACAATTATTTTCTACCCACTTCAAGACCCCACGCTCCAATATAGAAGCATCAAGAAATTATGGGCCAATAGGCCCTTCCGCAGTTACTTCCATTCATAACCTTCAATTTACCCAGATTAATATCCAGTTATATATCCATTTGTTTGTGTCTCTGTGTGTTCTGTCCTTTTTGGAAAGTTTTGGTGCAACCTCATTTAAAACTGTTGGAACACTAGTAGATATATATATATATATATATATATATATATATATATATATATATATATAAATATATATATATATAGTGAGGGTACCACCTCTGGTGCCAATGTGGGGACCCATAGCCTCAGAGAGAGAAAGGAACACAGAGCATTCAAGGGAAAAACTTGCCATTTAAAAACACTCTGAATACATTTAAGACTACATAAGGGTGTTGCTTCTCCTACCACCCCGATTTTTTATGGTGTACACTTTTATTAAAGCAAGGTTTACCACAGTTACATATCTGATTGTATACTAAATGAACAACATTAAGCGGAACACCAAAAAACAGTTCGCTTCCTAGAAGGCTGTTAGATTTCCTCGAACTCCTCCGACTTGGGCAGGAACCGAGGATGCAGGGGGCATTCCCCCTCTGGATCTTGACACTGAGGCGCTGAAAGAGAAAACTTGCCGCTTCTGGGTCTCTTTGTGGTGGTCAATTGAGCTATGGAATCTAAATCATTGAGAAATTTCTTTGCACTCTCTCCCCATGGGCCGATGGTCTCAGACCCTATTGGAACGAAGTTGTTCGGATGATCTAATTGCCTGTACTTGGCTGACTTTGTCTCTTCTCTGTGTGGTCGCAGCGGCTCCTTGCTGTTTTGCCGGCAGAGAGGTTTGATGTATGTGGCTCCCAGGGTAGATACGCAAGAGTACGCAAATATATTCCCATGCCAACTGTCTGCCTACCCTTCCACGGACGCAGTGTGATTGTCTGGTCGGCCGGCAAAGCTTAACAGAATCACGGTTCAGAAGGTTTGCGGGGCTCTCTCTCCACTAGACACACGGCAGAGGCAAGGCTTGGTTTAATGATGTCGTTGACTTTGTCGTGTCTAGTGTGCCAACCACTCACGATTTTCCAACAGTTTCGCCATGCCATGCATTCCATATCGTCAGCATCTGCCTCGCCGGCAAATACACCTATGAACAGTGTGGATAGGGGCAGCAAGACGGCGAGCGACTTGCAATACGAAGCTCCTGCGGATCAAGACAATGTGCCTGTCGCAGACAAGGGACTGCCAACCAAGGAACCAAGTCCCCTGCCTGGGGAGCCTGCACAGCTGTGAGGCGTGCACGATTACTGGGGGGTGTTGCTGCCTCCAGCAAAGCTGTGGGCTTCTTTGTCTGCAATGGGGCTCTGTCCCAACTGGATTGTTCTTGGCTTTCGGCATGGCTAGTCTGAGTGCTTGGGTCTGCCACACATGGCACCCCATTTCGTGTCGTATTCCGTGTAGTGGGGGGTCCTGTATCCCCGATACATCACTTTGCGGGTTGGTCATCTGATTGCGATGAGGAGGAAAGACCAGGAAGGCTGCGGACAGCCAATTTGGGTTGCGGTGCGGCACACTCCAAGCCACCGAGCCTAACAGGAAGAGTGGCTTGTTCCCACTGGCACTCGTTGAGGGAAAGATTAACAACTTCTTCCAGCTTGGTCTTCAGTACATAAGAGGTCATACTCTTCAAGCTTTCGGGTTGTCGTAAGTACGGGGCGCCACCTCAGAAAGTAGGTTAGCCTTGGAATGGATAGGCATTTGGTGAGGTGATAAAAAGCATCGTGGGCATAGATAACCCCCCCCTACCCCTCCTCCTCCCTGCCCCCCCCCTCCCCCTTCCCCCCCCTACCCCCCTTTCCACCACCCCCCCCCCCCTTTCCTCTCCGCCTTCCCCCCTCCCTCGTCCCCCCGCTCATTTTCCTTTCTGTTCTTCCATCTCCTAAGGTCTGCGATTTTCTTGTCAAGGATCTCCTCAATTGCGTTAGACCCGAGGGGGGCCTCCCAAGGAGGGTGCTGTTCTCGCCCCTAATGACATGGGCTCCAGGCAAGGCACAGACCTTATTTCTAGCTATAATGTCTGGGTTGGAGGAGACTACCTTCACGCTTGGAAGGGTTCAGGACGAGGCACCCAGGCTTACTTCTGTGCTCCCTTTATTTTCCTGATGTCTGCCCAAGAGGTCGTCTACTCTACGTCTACGTTCTTATCTATATAGATATATATATATATATATATTATAATTATATATAGTATATATATCGTATATATATATATATATATATAATATATATATATATTAATATGTTGTTTAAAATTAGACCCCGAAAAGGTAAGAATTGATAATTGTACACCGAATTTTCTCAATAATCTCTTATGTTTCTTTTTACTGTCGATGGTAATTTTTTTTTTTTTTAAAAATAAATATTAATTACCAAATCTGTCAATAAACATTCTATGGAAACTGCTCCAATCTTGTACTAAAGAGTCACCCCTTCTTGAGCCCCTGAATATACACATGTATAAGTAAGTAGATGGGGTCTCCATGGGTTCTTCCCTAAGGTTTCCTGTTTGCCAAACTTCTTACATGGGTTACCCTCGAACAGACAGTCTTAGTTGACATGATGAACTGGAAATCCGACATATACTGCAGGTATGTTGACGACATGGTTACACAGGTACCTGATGTCCAGGACCCGTCTGCAGAAGCTGAAGGAAGCATTCGAGCGGAATTCTAGTGTTGAGTTTCACTTATTCACTTACGAGATGCAGAGGATGGGAAGCTGCCCCTTTCTAGATGTAACAAGTCCATGGGAAGGAGCGGAGGTTTCCACACTGCAGGTCTACACTAAGGAAACAAGCCTTAGAACACGTTGTGCCTCAATGCCAACATGGACTGCCCAGATGGTCCAAGAGGAGTGTTGTCAACGCTTACGTCGACCGTACTCTCAGCCACTGCTCAGGATGGAAACAAGTCGACGAAGAACTATGTAGGGTAGCAAGCAGGGTTCCAGTCAACAACGGCTTCTCCAATTGTTTCGTTGACGACATCATTAAAAAGGAAAGGTTGAAACGCCATGCAACCTCTGACAGAGTCAACTAACACAACACATGAATCCCCCTATAGACATTATTTTACAGGAACTCTTTTCCACAGCTCATAAATTGGAGGAAAAAGGGGTCCTGAAAGGTATTGTTAATAGAGACGTTATCCTTACAGACAAAAATCAGAAAGATACAATTGACGATTTACTATAAAACCAAAAAAACGCCAAAACTGCTCATGAAAAACTCTCCAGACACGAAGCAGAACGCCTTAAAAAGAGACTAACGTCGTTTATGCCTTCCAATGCCCACTGGGGGACGATAATAGCCCAAAGGAACTCAGTATATAGGCAAGACAACAAATCCTCTTTCCAGGGATAACAATGATGCATAAGCAAACAGGGCTCCATCCAGGAACATATAATCTCTTCCCACAACCAGGGACCATCACCAGAGAGGTCTTAACAACCAAAACAGAAAAAAAAATTTCATGTAGATAGACACAGCTATAGCAGGTGGCTTGACATCAGCGAGGCAATACATATCAAAAAGTCATCAACAGCATCAACAAAATTCATTAATGCACAACTATATTTCACCCACTTCAAGACTCCGTACCAATCCAGAAGGCATCAAGGAGGAAGTATGGGCCAAAGGCACTTTTGCAGTTACTTCCATTCTGCCGCTTCATATATCAATTTATACCCATGGCCACCATTTTCTGTCGTGTGTTGGTCAAAAGTTTTGTTCACCTAACCAAAACTTTTGCAACATATCACCTCACCAAATGCGAGTATAAGTAT
>WNGS01081600.1:0-10766 GCA_020271785.1 Procambarus virginalis | reverse complement strand
TAATAGAAGACAAAATTTATGAACTGAACGAGTTGGTTGTAGAGGCAAACTACATTCATACGAAAATGGGTCGTATGAATTAGACATTGAATTAGACAAAACCACAGAGTGGACAGATTGGGTCCAAGAGCTGGAGCTAGATCTTATATAAACGGGGGGGAAGGGGGAACTATCAGGATAAAGTGGGGGCCACAATACAGCCCACAGACGCAGGACGACATGACTGGGGGCCACAATACAGCCACAGACACAGGACGACATGATTGGGGGCCACAATACAGCCATTAGACACTGGACGACATGACTGGGGGGCCACAATTCAGCCATAGACGCAGGACGGACATGACTGGGGTGGCCAACAGACAGCCATAGACACAGGACGACCAGACTGGGGGCCACAATACAGCCACAGACACAGCACGACATGACTGGGGGGCCACAATACAGTCACAGACGCAGGACGACATGACTGGGGGGCCACAATACAGTCATAGACGCAGGACGACATAACTGGGGGGCCACAATACAGTCACAGACGCAGGACGACAAGACTGGGGGGCCACAATACAGTCACAGACGCAGGACGGACCAGACTGGGGGGCACAATACAGCCACAGACGCAGGACGACATGACTGGGGGCCACAATACAGCCACAGACGCAGGACGACATGACTGGGGGGCACAATACAGTCACAGACGCAGGACGACATGACTGGGGGCCACAATACAGTCACAGACGCAGGACGACAAGACTGGGGGGCCACAATACAGTCACAGACGCAGGACGACATGACCGGGGGCCACAATACAGCCACAGACGCAGGACGACATGACTGGGGGCACAATACAGCCACAGACGCAGGACGCCATGACTGGGGGCCACAATACAGTCACAGACGCAGGACGACATGACCGGGGGGCCAAAATACAGCCACAGACGCAGGACGAACATGACTGGGGGCCACAATACAGTCACAGACGCAGCACGACATGACTGGGGGCCACAATACAGCCACAGACGCAGGACGCCATGACTGGGGGCCACAATACAGCCACAGACGCAGGACGACATAACTGGGGGGCCACAATACAGTCACAGACGCAGCACGACATGACTGGGGGCCACAATACCAGCCACAGACGCAGGACGACATGACGGGGGGGCCACAATACAGCCACAGACGCAGGACGACCTGACTGGGGGGCCACAATACAGCCACAGACGCAGGACGACATGAATGGGGGGCCACAATACAGCCACAGACGCAGCACGACATGACTGGGGGGCCACAATACAGCCACAGACGCAGGACGACATGACGGGGGGGCCACAATACAGCCACAGACGCAGCACGACATGATGGGGGGCACAATAAGCCAGACGCAGGACGACCTGACTGGGGGGCCACAATACAGCCACAGGACGCAGGGACGACATGACTGGGGGTCCGACAAAATACCGGCACACAGACGCAGGACGACCTGACTGGGGGGCCACAATACAGTCACAGACGCAGGACGACATGAGTGGGGGCCACAATACAGCCACAGACGCAGGACGACAAGACTGGGGGGCCACAATACAGTCACAGACGCAGGACGACAAGACTGGGGGGCCACAATACAGTCACAGACGCAGGACGACAAGACTGGGGGGCCACAATACAGTCACAGACACAGGACGACATGATTGGGGGCCACAATACAGCCACAGACGCAGGACGACATGACTGGGGGCCACAATACGCCACAGACGCAGGACGACATGACTGGGGGGCCACAATACAGCCACAGACGCAGGACGACATGACTGGGGGGCCACAATACAGCCAACAGACGCAGGACGACATGACCGGGGGCCACAATACAGCCACAGACGCAGGACGACAAGACTGGGGGGCCACAATACAGCCACAGACGCAGGACGACATGACCGGGGGCCACAATACAGCCACAGACACAGCACGACATGACTGAGGGGCCACAATACAGCCACAGACGCAGCACGACATGACTGGGGGGCCACAATACAGCCCAGACGCAGGACGACATGACTGGGGGGCCAGAAAATAAAACTCTCCGCGCCGTGATGGAATTTAAATGATATTCGCAATATGTTGTGTTTGTCCAGGCCCAGGCGTTTGATAGCTCGCAATACCTACTGCTCTGCAACAGGAGGATGACGAGGGGGGGGGGAGGGGGGGAGGTGGGAAGGGAGGGGGTGTGGGGTATGGGGTAGGGGATAGGGGGGGGGAAGGGGGAAGGATGAGGGGTTAGGTGAGGAGACGGGGGAGTCATCGGTGAGGGGATACGAATGGCGAGTGGGGATTAGGAATTTGGTGGATTGTGTTCGAGGGGTAGGCAATAAGGAGGACGGGAATCGTGACTATTTGTGCCTGTAGGATCTAGGTGTTAGCTCCTGGACCCGCCTTTCTAACCGAAGAGTTGTCCTTAGTGTCCTACTCCTAAACCTATTTTTCCTTTATCCATATCTAGTCATCTCTCTCTCTCTCTCTCTCTTCTCTCTCTCTCTCTCTCTCTCTCTCTTCTCTACTCTCGCCTCTCCTCTCTCCTCGCTCAATCCTCTCTCTCTCCTCATCCTTCGTCTCGCTCTCAATCATCTCTCCTCATCCTTCTCTCTCTCTTCTCCCTACCGCCCCACCCCCCCCCCCCCCCCCCCCAACCCCCCCCCCCCCCCCCCTTTATTTTTTCCCCCACCCCCCCCCCCCCCCTCACCAACCCCCCCCGCCCCCCCCCCCCCCCCAACAAACCCCCCCCCCCCCCCCCCCCCCACCCCCCCCCCCCCCCTCCTCTTTTTTTTACCCCCCCGCCCCCCCCCCACACCGACAGCACCCAGCCCCCCCCCCCCCCCCCCCCCCCCCCCCCCCCCCACCGATCCCTCGCCCCACCACCAACCCCGCCACCCCCCCCCGCCCTCCCCCCCCCCACTCCCCTCCGCACCCCACCACCGCCCCCTCCCGCCCCCCCCCCCCCCCAACCCCCCCCACCCCACCCCCCCCCCCCCCCCCCCCCCCCCCCACGCCCCAATCACCCACGGCCCACCCGCACACCCGCCACCCCCCCCCCCCCCCCGACCAACCCCGCCAACCTCCACCAACCCCCCACACCGCCACTCCCCCCCCCACACCGCCCATCACCCTCCCCCCCCCAACTCCCCCCCCCCCCCCCCCCCTCCCACCCCCCGCGCCTCCTCCGCCGCCCCCCCCCCCCCCCCCCCCCTCGACCCCCCTCCCCCCCCCACGCCCCATCCCCCCCCACACCATTCCCAACACCAACAACAACAAAAAAAAACCCCACACACCCCCCCCCCACCCAACCCCCCCCCCCCCTCCCCGCGCGCCCCATGCCCGCCCTTCACCCCCCCCACGAGCCGCAGATTCCCACCCCCGGCCCCCCTGCCCCCCCCACCCCTACCGTCCCCCCGCACCTCCCGCCGCTCCCCCCCCGCCCCGGGCCTCCCGCACCCCCCCGCCCCCCCCCCCCCCCCGCGTCCCCCCCCCGCCCCCCCCACCCCCCCGCCCCCCCCCTTTCTTTTTTTTACCCCCCCCCCACCCCCCCGCCAGGCCCCTACATGCCCCCGCCCCCCCCCACCCCCGCCCCCGCACCGCCCCCACCCCCCCCTTACGACCCGCCGTCCCCCCCCCGGCCGTCGCAGCCCCCCCACACCCCCCCCCCCCCCCCGTCGCCCACACCGAGCCCCTATCGCTACTAGGCCCCTCCGCCCCCGGTCACCCAACACTACCCCCCGCACGCCCAGCACCCCCAACCCCGCGCACAAACCCACGCCCACCACGCTCCTGGTCCGCCCCCCCCCCCTCCACCACCCCCCTCGCCGCCCCCACCCCCCCTCAGAACACCCCCCCCCCCCACCCGCCACAGCGACACCCCCCGACCACCCAACCCACCCCGCTGCCGCGCCGCACCCCCCCAGCCCCCGCCCCACCCCCGCCCCCACCCCAGCCCTCTCGGCCGGACGCCCCACTCCCACCGCCCCCCCACTCCGCGGCCTCTGCGCCACCATCACGCCCTCCCCTCTCAGCACCCCCCCCCCCGATCCGAAAAACACACCTCTCCACCCCCCCCCCCCCCCCCGCCCCCCACCAGCATGCCTATGTCCGACTCCCCCCCCCTCGGCCTCCCCGTAGGCGACGCCGCCCACCTCTCCCACCCGGCCAGCTCCACTCCCCCGCTGCTCCAGCGACCCCTGCGTGCCCCGCCAACGCGCCCCACCCCCCCCCCACGATTCCCCCCCCTCCGGCCGCAAGCCCTCACGGCGCCCGGTAGAACCGGTCTGACCTCCCCCGACCCCCCACCACCCTCGCCATCGGCCGCCTCCGCTGCAACCCCGCCACCCCAACCCCCCTGCACACCTTGACACCCCACCCCCGCCCAACCCCCGCAACCCACACCCACCACCCCCGACGCACGCCCCCCCCCCCCACGCCCCCCCCCCCCCCCCCCCCCCCCAATAACCGCCGCCACCCCCCCCCTCCCCCCCCTCTTAAAAAAAAAACAAAAAAAAACCCGCCCACCCCCCCCACCGCCCGGCCCCCCACCCCCCCCCCTCCCCAGCCCACCATCTGCCGACCTCCCCCTCTCCCGGGCCCTACTCCACCCCGTCCGATCCCCCCCCCGCCCCCCTACCTCTACGACCCCCCCATTGCGCACGCCCCCACACCGTCGCCCCCTGCACTCTCTGCCCAACCGCCCCCACTTGCTACAGCCACCTTCCGTCCCCCTACGCTGCCTCGGTGCCCACCCCCGCCCTGCCCCCTACCCCACATCCCCCCCGCCCCATGCCTCTTCCCGGTCACCCCCTCCCCGGAGAACCCCATGCTCACCGCCGGCCAACAATGGCGTCTCGGGGCATGTTCCACCCGCTCTCTCATCACCGTCGGGTCCAGCACCCCCACCACCGCGCTGCCAGCCGGCCGTCGGCCCGGGCCCCTCCCCACACGAGCCCCCCCCCCCATCCTGGCACCCGTAAACGGCGTGACCGCTCCCCTCACCCCCCCCAATGCCAACGAGAACCCCCCATACGTCCCGCCAACCCCCCTCTAACTCTCCCGGCAGGCTACCCGCTCCCATCATGCACTTGGCCCGAACCATCGCCCCTTCCCCCGCGTACCCACCTCGCAGACCGCCACCCCCGCCCCCGCCCCCGCGCAGGTCGCGTGGACCCCCGCGCCTCCCGCCCTCCTCTCCGAGAGCACCTCTCCGGACCAAACCCCGCTAACCCCCCCCGTCATCTCCCACCCGACCCCGCGATCCCCCGGAGCGAGAAGCCCGATCCGGGCCGGCTCCCTCACGGCAGCCCCGCCGCTTCCCGTGCACTGAGTGCGCGCCAGGAAATGGAAAATCCACCCCCCTGTGCCACGCACGGGCCGTCAACGGCCCTGGGCCTCGCCGCTCCCCCCGCTCCATCTAGCCCGCCCCCGTCACCGCCCCAACGCTACTCCCCCACCCCGCAGCATAGCTCAGGATCCCTGACTCGCTCGACCCTACCCCCCTGAGCGCTTCTACCCCGCTCGAGGCAGTACCGCACTTCCCCCAGCCCCACCGGAGCCCCACTCAGTCCCCCGACCTTAGCCTCGCTGCCCCACACTTCGCCCCCACCCCTCCCCACAGACACCCAGCCGTCAAGAAGCCCCGCCCCTACCGCCTCTTCCGCACGCCTGCTTGCGTGGGGCCTCCTCCTTGCCTCCCCGCCGCCCCGCCCCTGTCCCTGGCACCGGGTCTTCTGCCATACCCGCGCTCTCCGCGTCCCTAACACCCCCGGCCTCCACCAACTGCCGCGCCCTCGCCCACGCCCCATCAGGCACGGACCTCCCCATCCGTGCTCCTTGTCAGCACCTTCTCGTCTGGAGGGCCCCTCGGCCGGGGGTTCTGCGCCTGTGACCCCGCCCCCACCCTCCACGAGCCATCGCCTCCCACCGCCACTGACCTCACCTCGACCACCCCGCGCTGCACCCCCCCGCCTCTGCCATCCGCCCCGCGCGTCACGCCTGCCGGCGCCCTCCCCCCCGACGCCCCGCGTGGGTTGCACCCCGTGCTCAACTCTGTCACTAGCCTCACCCCCTCCTGCCGGGTGCCGACCCGGCGAGGACCCCGTGCAGACTGGGCCCCGCCCGCCGTTACACCCCCCCCCTCCCGGCCCCCTTCACCACCACCCCACCTTTCTCTCCACCACTCCCCCCCGCGCCGCCGCCATCGCTGGTGGGGCTGGCTGATCATACGTACTCTCTGCGAAGGTGCCTTCTCTTCACTTCGTGGAGGTCTCTCGTTGCGGCGAGGTCTCGATATCTCTCTCTCAGAACACACACACCCACAAGACCTGGACGAACATGGACCTGGACAAGCTGAGGAAATGGTCGAACAAATGGTTGTTAGGTTTTAACCCAAGCAAATGTAAATTAATGAATGATGGTGTAGGAAGCAGGAGACCAGATACATTGTATCATTTGGAGAGATGAAATTCTTCAAGAGTCGAGAGAGATAAAGTCCTGGGGGTTGATATCACGCCATACCTGTCCCCCTGAGCTCATATCAGAGGATAACATCATCGGCATATGCAGGTTGGCTAACATAAGAACGGCCTTTAGAAACTTGTTGTAAGGAGCTTAGAACATTATTACCCACAATGTCAGACCATCCTGGAGTATGCGGCTCCACATGGAGTCCCTATCTAGTCCAAGCCTAAGACTAAACTGGAAAAGGTTCAAAGGTTTGCCACCAGACGAGTTACCCGAACTGAAGAGGTATGAGCTACGAGGGAGACTACGGGAATTAACCTCACGTCACTGGAATACAGAAGAATTAGGGGGGACAAGACACACATACAAAATTCTAAGAGGATTTGACAGGGTGGATAAAGACATACTATTTTTAACCACAAGAGTCACACGCACTAGGGGACACAGGTGAAAATTGAATTGTCCAAATGAGCCCAAGAGACGTTAGAAAGAATTTATTTTTTCAGTGTCAGAGTTGGTTGACAAATGGAATGCAAAAGGCAGTGATGTGGTGGAGGCTTACCTCATACACAGTTTCAAACGTAAAGTGATAGGAGACCATAGAGCTCCAGAATCTTTCGACTTATCAGTCCCCCTAATTAATTTTGGTGCCGTTTGTAATTCCTGTTTCAATTCTTCCTCCGTGGTCATATATAATATATATATATATATATATAATATATATATATCTATATATATATATCTATATATATATATATATACATATATACCATATATATATAATAGGGTTCAAACCATCAGGCTTGTTCGCATATATATATATATCTATCTAATATATATATATATATAGTCTATTATAATATATATATATATATATCATATATAGAATATATATATCATATATATATAGGCAAAAAAAGGGTAGGGGGAGTTGAGGGGGTGGAAATACGATTTAATCAGTAATTACTACCGGATAAAGGATAGCGAAGCCTTTAAATACCAACGAACAATTGGGGAAAACATGACGCGTAATTGGAGAATTTTTTATCGCTCAACAAAGAGTGCACAAAACAATTGACGATAAAATCCCTTATCTAAACGATCATTAATACAGTGATGTGTAGACAATGTCTCTGATGCCACTATGAGCTCCAACTGGGTCACAGTTTACCGACAAATGTGATACTCGAGGGACTACACTTATATATTATATATAATATATATATATATATATATATATACTAAATATATATTATAGATATTTATGTCGTACCTAGAGCCAGAACGCACTTATCAAGCCTACTATGCAAGTTCCGATTTGCTTAATAGGCCATGTTTTCATGAATTACTTGTTGTTCGACTACATAACCTACTAACTAACCTACCTAACTTTTATTGGCTACCTCACCTAACTAATTCTCTCAAGATAGGTTGGTAGGTTAGGTAGGGTTGGTTAGGTTTCGGTCAGATATGCTAAATCTAAACTTTCCTAACATCTCTATAAGCTTATAGAGATGTTAGAAAATTTCCATCCATGTAAACTTTTCCCCTTTTTTCCCTACTCCGGCAATCCCCTAAAGTATTTTATATAACACCGTCATGTCTCCTCTCTCTCGACTTATCTATGTTAATTCCAGGCAGCTTGTGACTATGTGTGACAAGTATGTAACCAGGTGTGACAGGTATGTAACCAGGGGAGCACGGTCGGCCGAGCGGACAGCACGCTGGACTTGTGGTCCTGTGGTCCCGGGTTCGATCCCAGGCGCCGGCGAGAAACAATGGGCAGAGTTTCTTTTACCCTATTGCCCCTGTTACTAGCAGTAAAATAGGTACCTGGGTGTTAGTCAGCTGTCACGGGGTGCTTCCTGGGGGTGGAGGCCTGGTCGAGGACCGGGCCGCGGGGACACTAAAAAGCCCAGAAATCATCTCAAGATAACCTCAAGATAGGTGTGACAGGTATGTAACCAGGTGTGACAGGTATGTAACCAGGTGTTTCTGAGTAAGAGAACCATTCCCTCACGTCTAAGGGAAGTGTTCCACATTCCCTTGGCCTTTGTGCTGGCCAAATGGTCCCATCCAGCTCCCGTTCCACATTCTGTTCCAACTTTTCCACTGCCTTGTCCATGTATTCTCCTCAGGGTTTTTGTTCGCTGGGACTTTCTCGAGACTTGTGTATTGTTCGCTTCTAACATTGGTTCATGCGGCTGTTGTTGTGTGGTTATTGTGTGGGGGAGGTTGGGTCGTGTGTGTGTCCTAGAGCCCGTGTGTGTGCTAGAGCCCGTGTGTGTGTCCTAGAGCCCGTGTGTGTGTGCTAGAGCCCGTGTGTGTGTCCTAGAGCCCGTGTGTGTGTCCTAGAGCCCGTGTGTGTGTCCTAGAGCACGTGTGTGTGTCCTAGAGCCCGTGTGTGTGTCCTAGAGCACGTGTGTGTGTCCTAGAGCCCGTGTGTGTGTCCTAGAGCACGTGTGTGTGTCCTAGAGCCCGTGTGTGTGTCCTAGAGCACGTGTGTGTGTCCTAGAGCCCGTGTGTGTGTCCTAGAGCACGTGTGTGTGTCCTAGAGCCCGTGTGTGTGTCCTAGACCCGTGTGTGTGTCCTAGAGCCCGTGTGTGTGCTAGAGCCCGTGTGTGTGTCCTAGAGCCCGTGTGTGTGTCCTAGAGCCCGTGGTGTGTCCTAGAGCCCGTGTGTGTGTCCTAGAGCCCGTGTGTGTGTCCTAGAGCCCGTGTGTGTGTCCTAGAGCACGTGTGTGTGTCCTAGAGCCCGTGTGTGTGTCCAAGAGCCCGTGTGTGTGTCCTAGAGCCCGTGTGTGTGTCCTAGAGCCCGTGTGTGTGTCCTAGAGCCCGTGTGTGTGTCCTAGAGCCCGTGTGTGTGTGTTCTAGAGCCCGTGTGTGTGTGTCCTAGAGCCCGTGTGTGTGTCCTAGAGCCCGTGTGTGTGTGTCCTAGAGCCCGTGTGTGTGTCCTAGAGCCCGTGTGTGTGTGTCCTAGAGCCCGTGTGTGTGTCCTAGAGCCCGTGTGTGTGTCCTAGAGCCCGTGTGTGTGTCCTAGAGCCCGTGTGTGTGTCCTAGAGCCCGTGTGTGTGTGTCCTAGAGCCCGTGTGTGTGTCCTAGAGCCCGTGTGTGTGTCCTAGAGCCCGTGTGTGTGTGTCCTAGAGCCCGTGTGTGTGTGTCCTAGAGCCCGTGTGTGTGTGTCCTAGAGCCCGTGTGTGTGTGTCCTAGAGCCCGTGTGTGTGTGTCCTAGAGCCCGTGTGTGTGTCCTAGAGCCCGTGTGTGTGTGTCCTAGAGCCCGTGTGTGTGTCCTAGAGCCCGTGTGTGTGTCCTAGAGCCCGTGTGTGTGTCCTAGAGCCCGTGTGTGTGTCCTAGAGCCCGTGTGTGTGTCCTAGAGCCCGTGTGTGTGTCCTAGAGCCCGTGTGTGTGTCCTAGAGCCGTGTGTGTGTCCTAGAGCCCGTGTGTGTGTCCTAGAGCCCGTGTGTGTGTCCTAGAGCCCGTGTGTGTGTCCTAGAGCACGTGTGTGTGTCCTAGAGCCCGTGTGTGTGTGTCCTAGAGCCCGTGTGTGTGTCCTAGAGCCCGTGTGTGTGTGTCCTAGAGCCCGTGTGTGTGTCTTAGAGCCCGTGTGTGTGTTCTAGAGCCCGTGTGTGGTGTCCTAGAGCCCGTGTGTGTGTGTCCTAGAGCACGTGTGGTGTGTCCTAGAGCCCGTGTGTGTGTCCTAGAGCCCGTGTGTGTGTCCTAGAGCCCGTGTGTGTGTCCTAGAGCACGTGTGTGTGTCCTAGAGCCCGTGTGTGTGTGTCCTAGAACCCGTGTGTGTGTGCTAGAGCCCGTGTGTGTGTCCTAGAGCCCGTGTGTGGTGTCCTAGAGCCGTGTGTGTGTCCTAGAGCCCGTGTGTGTGTCCTAGAGCCCGTGTGTGTGTCCTAGAGCCCGTGGTGTGTGTCCTAGAGCCCGTGTGTGTGTGTCCTAGAGCCCGTGTGTGTGTCCTAGAGCCCGTGTGTCCTAGAGCCCGTGTGTGTGTCCTAGAGCCCGTGTGTGTGTGTCCTAGAGCCCGTGTGTGTCCTAGAGCCCGTGTGGGTGTCCTAGAGCACGTGTGTGTGTCCTAGAGCCCGTGTGTGTGTCCTAAGCCCGTGTGTGTGTCCTAGAGCCCGTGTGTGCCTAGAACCCGTGTGTGTGTCCTAGAGCCCGTCTGTGTGTCCTAGAACCCGTGTGTGTGTCCTAGAGCCCGTGTGTGTGTCCTAGAGCCCGTGTGTGTGTGTCCTAGAGCACGTGTGTGTGTGTCCTAGAGCACGTGTG
>WNGS01081589.1:0-11783 GCA_020271785.1 Procambarus virginalis | reverse complement strand
GAACCGGTTGCTCAAGTCCCACACTCTTTGCACTTCGACCCTGATCCACGCACGTTACATCATTTTTTACATTAACTTCAACCAGACATAAATAGACAACAAAGCCCAACCCCGTGACGCAGGTGTAGAGATCACTGGGTTAAGGCAACCGCGGCGTAGAGTCAAGGTGAAAACCGCGAGCCACACCTAAAAATAAGAGTGTTAATACCGTATTCCAAAGTGATTCTGAGCTTTGTCACTACACCTCGACACCGGCGGCTGAGCCACGCTCCAGGAGGAAGGGATTTATTCTGCATTTTATTGATGTACTAATGAAAGTTATTGGATAATGAAGCTCTTAGCTCGTTTTCCTGGTCAAAGGAATTGGCTGAAACTTAAGCTGGTCTATTTTAGTGGAAGATTAGTTGTTCAGTTTGAATCATGTGGCCAGGAAAGGCAAGCGTAACTCTGGGTGGAGAGGACTTGAGCTTGGAGGGATTTGTCATTAGTCGTGTTGGGAGGTACTCTGGAATTTCCATTTGGGAGATCAATAGCTGCTTCCGATTGTCAAAACTTGGGTTGTTAAATCAGGAGCTTCATGGGGTCAGGTTGAAAGCATAATATTGTCAGTGGTGAAGTTTTGGGTGTTTCTATAGGAAGCAGTAAGGAAGCTCTAAGTGTTCAAGTCTTGGAGAAAATGCTGACAAATATTTTTGTGTGTGGCTAGGAGTAGACCAGAAAAAGACTTACAGAGAGAAGAGCGAAATCTTACGTGGACGGAAGAATAGATTTAGATTATCATATACAGAATATATAGGAATCTGGAAGGGCCTCATACCGTTGCCTCTCAGGGCCAGTTGTAAATTGCATAAATAACAAAAAATACAAGAAAAATTAATAAGGAAAAAACGCATAAAATGAGCACAGTTATAGTTTCACTGACAAGAGAACCACGACTAACACACATCAAGATCTTAACACTTTGAACACTCTCATTGAAATGGCAATACGTATAAAATTAATTATCTATAACTGGCGAATTGTTAGCTTAAATTTTGAGGAACTATAATTTTGGTGGGTTGTGTAGTATCATGTACTGCTGTGTACGTAATTTGATAAAGAATCGAAATATCATAAATAAATAATTTCCTTCGAAACGTTTCCAGTACATTGACAGATTCATTCATTTTCAATACATATGAAATAAATTTTGTTTATATTGAACCAAAACTGACATAAAAACATTACCTCGATATAGGAATGTTTTTACAAATTAAGAAATGGAGAGTATATCAATTATAAGATATTTAAGATATAAAGTTTAAAATGAAGAAAAGTTATTATGGAAATCAGAGTAATGTTTTGATTGCTATATGCAGCACAATAAGAAAGTCTTTCCTAGGTTTCATGTTGCACAAATGTTAGTTTTCTTAGATTGTGTTATACTAAGTAAATTATTCATTCCAAGGCACTGAAAATGAGAGTGATTGTAACCTTTCCACCACATCCCACTGGATGGAGGGTGGGGAGTGGTATGCATGACCAGCAAACCAAATCATGAAACTAGCTCACCGCAAATGTAAGTTGCTAAGTTTAGACACTGTATTTGTGGTGATTCTCGAACCCATTGTCGATATATATTCATTGAATCGTGCAACTAACTTATCAGGACTGTAATTTGACTAGCTAAATGAATACCTGGTTTCATTTGCTGAGCTAGTTATAAGCATCTGTAAACTTTCCACTACCGCCTATAGGATGGGGGATCGGGTGCACAGTATATAAACTAAACTGACACTCACAAGATTGTCAATTTAGTTTAAATAAACATCAAATATGTTTATTAAAACAAACATCATATACGTATTTTAATAAATTACTATATGCCTAAACATTCCGCTTCCATAACACACTAAATATAAAACTCACAAAAGATCACGTGTGGAGAGCGTAAAAAAGTTCCGTGTGACCTTGAATATAGAGGAACACTGAGAGGGTTTGGGCGGCGCTGCCCCTGTGTGGTACAGAAGGTCGCGCCGCCTCCAGCTGCCACAGTCAACTCTGACACTCCTGAACCATGAAGACCCTGGTTAGTTACACTTTTTGTAGTCTCTTAGTCTCCTATGATCAACAATTCACTGTTTTTAACTTAATATCAACAATTATTTTCGTTTTTACCTACCTTCAATCTTTGCTGAGATACTTAATATTTAATATTTCATAATCAGTATGTATATAGTAAGAAATTTCCAAACTTTTAATTTCAATACTATTACTGGTGATGATTTAATTTCATGCAACTAAATTAACTCTTACCTATAGATCCTTGCAGTCTTTACTGGCTTGTTTTAGGTACATTTTATTGCTACAAAAACAAAAAAGGTACTTTAATATTATTGTTCATCCAACAGACCATTGTTGCCTAGGATTTGGAGGCTTTAAAGGCTTCGGGGGAGGATATGGAAGCCACTATCTTGGAAAGAGGAGCGCTAAGTCTGCTACTAAGCCAGAAGCTAAACCCGGTTACCTTGGCGGCTTTGGAGAATACGGAGGCTTTGGATGACACGGAGATTATGGTGAATACGGAGGCTATGGATATTATGGTTGAATCGCTACTGTTGTCAACCAACAGATCTATGCCTTTAGAATGAATATAATTTGATAAAATAAGAACAAATACAGAGCTCAAACATCTTCCAATGACTGTTATTATTCATTTTCAATTTGTATATACTGCACACGGTAACATTATAAATATATTTTTTGTTTATAAATAACGACCAGTTGACATCACTGTGTCATGCACAATAATGTAGTTTTTCTAGGTTGTGTCATGTACGGTGAGTTAGCCTTTCATAGACTGAGTCATGCATAAAATGGTAGTATTTCGTAGGTTGTGTCACGTTCAATAGAGAAGTCTTTATTACACAGACAAATCACGTTAACGTGATATATCAAAGAAATGTTGTGGTACAGTTGACTAGAGCTCGTCTGGGAACACTGAGTGCATAGGCTCGAACCCTCATCAAGACTTCTGTGGGTTTGTTCTAAGAATTCATTTTTATTCAGTGTCACGAACAATAAATTAGTCTTCCCCCGGTTGTGCCATTCGCAATAAGAGTCTTTCTAAGACAATATTGGTTCACCGGAAAGTATTCATTCCAATGCAGTGTGGGGCGCTCAGTAAACAATTCACTTAGTGCATAACACCATTAGTGTATAACACCATTTAGCCATAACAACTAACATACACTGGGTAATGTTGACCTACCTGACACTAAGAGAAAAGAGCAAAAACTTATATATAGACAACATTGAACATTGGTATAACAAATATGAGTGAGATTGTTCGACAGTTTTATGATGACCTCGTGACTATAACGTGAGGCCACCAAATGTAGTGAGTTACACCAAACGAAAAGACGTACCGGCAAGCAGGTCAAAAAGAACCAGTACTATGATGATGCTAGGCTGAAAGAACTTAAATCAATTGCTAGACAGACGGGTAAAGCATATCACGCCTTAGAAACCTCAAATGTTAAAACTGTTTCAGGCCGCGCTTGCAGCGGCAAGGGAGAGAATGACTGAACTGAGACAAAATAAATGGGAGGGTTTTGTTAGTGGACTTTACCTGTAAACTCCCCTGGGCAAAGCCTGGAAAGGCATAAACAAAAGCATTGGTAAAAAATAATAGACAAGTTTCACATCCAAATCCGTTACAGAAAGCCAATCAGTTAATTACAAAACGGGTTCAGGTCTCCAGTTTTGAAATGTTACCAGCTAGCACTAGGGAGAAAATGCAGGCGAAGTCCACAGACAGAAATGTTCTCATTAATTTCATGTTGCGCAAGCAACATGATGAATGTGATGCTCCATATACAAATTATGAATTGGATGCAGCCCTCACCAGGAGCAGTAGCACTGCTCCTGGTGAGGACGGTATCACCTATGATATTCTCAGACTACTTCATCGTGTACCCGGTAATCCATTATTAAAATTGTTTAATGCGAGTTGTCACTGGGCAGCTGCCAGTATCATGGACCACCAGTCTCACGGTGCCTGTACCGTGAGACTAACTAACCTGATACTTTTCATCCCATCTCAATGACCAGTTGCATGTGCAAAACCTTCGAGAGAATGTGCTTAATAGATTATTGTGTAGAGTTAAGGACACAAGTCACCTGATAGTAATGGTTTCACACATGGAAAAAGTGTACTCAACTGTATCACAACCTTTTTCTCTGTTCATGCAGATAGAAGGCACAAGTACATAACATTTCTTGATTTAAAAATTGCCTTTCATATTGCTAATAGGGAAGTGATTCTGTATGAATTATCAAGAATGGATATGGTGGGCAATTGTTACAATGTATACGGAGAGGTTATTTTACCAACCGGAAGTGTCATTAGAGGAGAACTCTTGGATGAATTTGAAGAAAGCAGAACAATGCAAACTGGAACTAGCAGATCCATGGTTTATCACAATGAAATGTGTCAAATAAAACATGTGTATGGGGCAAGTAACAACATCAGCAGACTAACAGACGTTGTCACATCTCAAATAAGACTTGGCTACAAGTATTTCTGGCAGTTCGGCTTGTATAGGGATCTAGATGAAGTAAAGTTCAAAGTGTGTGGACAAAGACAGGGACACACACTCGAACACTATATCTTTGACTGTAGTAAAATTGAGTCGTTTAGAGATACATATAAAGTCACGTTGTATGAAATGGCTAACCATCTTATTACCAAGGATAAAATATTTGAAATCTTTGCACTGTATCCATCTTTCGCTTCCAGTAGATAAACGACATACGAGATTAGAAAACAGGTAGTGTTTTGTGCAGACACTATGACTCGGTAATATCGCCATTTCTCAGACAATTATGTATTAGCGATATGACCTACCATTAATGTATTATGATTTACTGTACATATATAGCTCTTGGAGTCGGACATTCTCTGTAACTAGCTGACACTGTAATTATAAGGTGTGAAGGATAGATTAAATTGTTAATGTAATAATCTCCGTTTAGGTCTAATAAAGACCTTTTGTGCTCTTCGTAATCCTTTTTCCACTACCGCTCACAGGATGAGTATGGGATGCACAATATACTAGCCGCCTCCCGCGGCAACACTCAGATACCCAGTACCAACTGTACTGTGGGGTAGAGATGCTTGAAAGCTTTGCTGGATGTTTTCATTGACCCAGAGTCGTTTTGTAAATCTCTGTAGTCATACATTTAAGTGTGTGTATGAAAGCTTACAGTCCAAGTATGTTTACCTAGCATTAATGCGCAATTATATTCTACCCACTTCAAGTCTCCGCTCCAATATAGAAGCATCAAGAAATATGGGTCAATATGCCCTCTGCAGTTACTTCCATTCTTCCCTTTAGCTTATACCCATTGTTTCGTGTTCTGGCTTGTGTTGAAAGTTTGCTTTCACCTCATCCAAAACTATTGTAACATATCATCTCACCGAAATGCAGTTATAAAAAGAAAGCTGTTTAAACTCTGTTTAGTGTTAGTTGTGTGTGTGTAACCTAAAGTCTTTGAAAATGTAATAAGTTATTACGAAACGCGTTCTAGCGTCGCGTCAGACTAGAAATAAAAATGAATTTTGGAGAACTGATTTTTCAATTACCATCGACAGTGAAAAGAAACATAAGAAATATAGAGAAAATTCGTGTTAGAATTATTAATCTTACTTTTTCGGTCATATTTAATAATATATGTCTACAAGAAAGACTGCTACCAATATATATATATATATATATATATATATATATATATATATATATATATATATATATATATATATTATATATATATATATATGTATATATATATATATATATATATATATATATATATATATATATATATAGATGTATATATATAAATGGTAATGTTCGTTTGTTCAAAATCGCTAATCTCCGAAAGTTCTTCACCAATTACTTTGAAATTTTCACACAACGTTCCATTCGCATCCGAGCAGGTTTTTGTATACATTACTATATTGATGTCACGTCTGGGACCAGAAAAACATGCTTTTTCTGAAAAACTGTATTTTTTCATGTGTTTTTCATGTGAAGGAAATCTTCGAAACCTCCTTACTGATTGCTTTGAAATTTTGACACAACGTTGCACTCGAATAGGCGCATGGTTTTATATACTTACTTTATACAGGCCTCACCTGTGAAAGGAAAAAAACATGCTTTTTTGAAAAACAGCGCCATCTGTTGGACGTAAGTGCAACACACGCTGTAAGCTCCAAAAGTTCTTCACCTAATGCTTTGAAATTTTGATACAACATTTCATTCAAATACTTGCATGTTTTTTGATATACCAACTATATAGATTCCACATCTGAAACAGGTGAAAACACGCTTTTTGAAAAACAGTGCCATCTGTTGCATATAATAGCAACACACGTTATCCTAAATATGTTATGATTTTATTTTAGCGTTTCTGATTGCATTGATAAATTGAATTTTCATAGAGTTCGATTTATTTTCATTTTCATTTATTTATTTTGTATGACATTGCGTTGGAATTGAGCTGTGCAATTTCCCATTCTGTTCATTTCCTAAGTATGAGTATAGATACCACACCTGTGACATGTAATTTTTTTTTTAAGAAACAGCGCCATCTGTTGGGCATAAGAGCAACTCACACTATACTAATTAGGTTACAATTCCATTTCAATGTTTCTGATTGCATTGAAAAATTTAATTTTCCTAGACTTTGATTTAATTATTTATTTTGTGTGGCATTGTGTTGGACTTGAGCTGTGTTGTTTACCGTCATGTTGAGGTTATCTTGAGATGATTTCGGGGCTTTTTTTTTTAGTGTTCCCGCGGTCCGGTCCTCGACCAGGCCTCCACCCCCAGGAAGCAGCCTGTGACAGCTGACTAACACCCAGGTACCTATTTTACTGCTAGGTAACAGGGGCATAGGGTGAAAGAAACTTTGCCCATTGTTTCTCGCCGGCGGCTGGGATGGAACCCAGGACCACAGGATCACAAGTCCCGCGTGCTGTCCGCTCGGCCGACCGGCTCCCTAACCGTACCGTTCATTTTGTGAGTATAGTTCATTTTTTAATTTTTCATTGTTTTCCATTTCGCTTTTTTAACTGTTTTTCTTATATTTCATTGATGGGAACATCATATCATTTGATGTTCCCAATTTTCTGATGGGAACATCAGACTATTTGGGAAGGTATCGGACGAGGGAGTGGGGGATGGTGGGGAGGACGAGGAGAAGGGTGAGGGAGGGAATGGTGTGGAGGACTGGGGGACAGGGAAGGTTGCTGAGCCACAGCAATGCGTGGCCGGGTACTGCTAGTATATATATATATATATATATATATATATATATATATATATATATATATATATATATATATATATATATATATATATATGCGAACAAGCCTGAATAGTCCCCAAGACTATACGCAACTGAAAACTCACACCCTAGACGTGACTGGAACCCATACTGCCAGGAGGATTCTGCTGGCGTACAGGATCCCTTAACTGCTCGACCAACACGACCGGACTAAAGAGGATGGTTGCCGAGGCTATTTCCATCCCCCGCCGGCACTCGGTTGGTAGTCTTGGGCATGGTATTTTATCAAATCACCTTATTCTGTTATATATATATATTAAACAACAGAAGTACTATGACAGAGTGAATAAATAAATAGAAGCACAATAACAAATAACAGAAAATATCCCAGAAAAATTTCTGGGATATTTTGTTTGAAGGTAAATAATTCAATATGAAGGAATTCTAACTGTCCATGTTGACCAGACCACACTAGAAGTTGAAGGGACGACGACGTTTCGGTCCGTCCTGGACCATTCTCAAGTCGCTTGTGATGAGGAGGTAGAGAACGGGTAATAAATAGGCAAGAGAGAGGTGAGGAGGAAAGTAAGGTGTAGAGAATAGTAGTAATAATGAGAACTGCAGAAGGCCTATTGGCCCATACGAGGCAGCTCCCATTATAACCACCGAAGGAAAAGTAATAGGAATAAGAAGAGGATAGCAAGGGAGCGTAGGAGAAGAGAGAAAGAAAAGGAAAGAGAAAGAAAGAAAATGGAAGGGGTAAGCTTATGTTAAGTCACGTTTGTTAGAAAGATTAGAGCATTTGAGTATGTACTGTGAAAGGGAAGAGTCCACAGCAACAAAGCCAGGACTCATGTTCATGTTGGGTACTTGTCCATTTGTCTAACTGTCCATTTTCTATGGATCTATAAAATTAATACAATATATGTTTTAATAAATCAATAAATACAAAAAAATCATCTTTCTCAACACACTATATATACATCTTGCCAAGGTTCACGTGTGGAGAGCATAAAGAGTTCCTTGTGACCTTGAATATAGAAGAACACTGAGAGGGTTTGGGTGGCCCCGCTCGTGTGGTATATAAGTCCGCGCCGCCTCCAGCTGCCACAGTCAATACTGACATTCCTGAGCCATGAAGACCCTGGTTAGTACTCCTTCTGGCTCTAGCTTGATATTAACAGTTATTTTGCGTTTCTTTGCTTTATATTTTTTTCTGACAGACCTACTATTTAATACTTGTTTATAATTATACCTGCTAATTAAGGAACTTTTACATGTTAGTAGTATGTATTTAAAACTATTATAAGTCATATTTTCTTGCATACAACTGATTAAATTATTGCTTAAATATCTATGCAATCTTTACTGGGCATATTTTAGTACTTTCATTGAAAAATAAGCAAATAAAAGTAAGTTAAAATTGTTTGTTTACTCAACAGATCATTGTTGCCGCCCTGGCCGCCTTCTGCTTGGTGGACACAAGCGCTGCTCCTGCACCAGATGCTGAGCCCGGGTACCTTGGCGGCTTCGGAGGTTTTGGAGGTTTCGGTCGTGGCTTCGGGTTAGGATATGGAGGATATGGGGGATACGGAGGATATGGAGGATACGGAGGCTTCTACCGTGGAAAGAGGAGCGCTGAGCCTGCTGCTGAGCCTGAAGCTAATCCAGGTTACTTTGGCGGCTTTGGAGGCTTTGGAGGTTTTGGTCGAGGCTTTGGGTTAGGATATGGAGGATACGGAGGATATGGAGGATACGGAGGCTTCTACCGTGGAAAGAGGAGCGCTGAGCCTGCTGCTAAGCCTGAAGCTAAGCCTGCTGCTGACCCTAAAGCTACGCCTGCTGCTCAGCCAGAAGCTAACCCTGGTTACCTAGGCGGCTTTGGTGGCTTCGGAGGTTTCGGAAGAGGCTATGGAGGATATGGGGGTTATGGAGGATACGGAGGATACGGAGGCTATGGAGGCTATGGGTACTACGGCTAAACTTTTACTGTTGTCAACTGACTGACCCATTCCCTTACTTTAAATAACAAATAATAAATTTAAAAAAATATACATCTGAAACATCTCTCTATGATTTTTATTATTCCTCTTCAGAGTGTATATAGAAGGTAACAATAAATATTGTGTTATTTCTTTACAATTGAACATCAACTAACGCCACTGAGAAAACATGCCATTGGTAGCAATGTGAAAGCATTATTCAGCAATGCACTTATGAGGCAGTTCATGAAAAAAATTTGGTTATCCATCATCTTCAAATAAGCGAATTGGCTTATTTTTCTGCACGCAGGAAACAATTATTTGACAATATATTAGCTATTAAGACGTTTCATTATTTGATATTTTATTTCTTTGTTATTAAAAGCCAGTTAACCATCTTTAACATAGCTCATGAATATCAAAACTTGTTTTCTTCACAGACTCAGTTTACCTCTATTTCAAACAATTGATTAATATTATTATTATTACTCAAACAGATCATTGTTTCTGCGCAGACCGCCTTCTGCTTGGTGGACACAGCCACTGCTCCTGCCACAAATGCTGAGCCCGATTACCTTGGCGGCTTCAGAGGCTTTGGAGGATTAGGTCGAGGCTTCGGGTTAGGATATGGAGGATACGGAGACTACTATCGGGGAAACAGAAGCGCTGAGCCTGAAGCAAATCCAGGTTACCTAGGCGGCTATGAAAGCTTTCGAGGCTTCGGTGGTTTGGAAGGCTACAGAGGGTATGGAGGTTTCAGGAGAGGTTATAGAGGCAATGGATACTATGGTTGAAAAGCTACTGATAAATGACCAACCGCTTTGTTTACTGTGAACATTCATTAATAAATTCAACAATACATTAATGATCAAAGCACAAATATCATTCAATATATTTGATTATTCATTGACAACATTTCTATCCTTTACAAAATACTATATATTGAAGTTGTCTTTGTATTATAAGCCAGTGACCTCACCGCTGAAACACGGCGCTAACAACATGACAGAATTATTTAGCAATGCACTGTTCAGGAAAGTACATGACAAAATTTTATATTCTCATCACCATCACTATCATCATCATCATCATCACTATCATCATCATCAACATCATCATCGTCCACTGTCAAATCAAACTATAGCCAGAAGTGACTCACTCATTCACCATAACCTGCACACAAATCATCTTTCAATAGTAACAGCTCCTATGTTGAAAATATGTACTTTTGCATTTTCAATAATCAACATGTGTACTATTGGCATACCAAAGGCCTTACGAAACTTCATATCTAAATAATAACTCACATCCAACCTAGGCGTAAATTAGCAATCCTAGGCCTAACATATGAAATTTGAAGCCTAATTTAGGACATGTTCTTTGCTAGGCCTAGATACGTTTAAGTTAGGCTATTGCTTTCCTTTGTATAAAAGTGGCGACGATACAAAAGATGAAATGTAGCGATAACAGAAGGATGTGTACAAAATACTATAATAATCTTGAACAAGAGATTGAACAACTGAATACCAGTGAAAGGTGGGATGAACACCAGAAAATGTTTGATTATGAGTGTAAGGTAAGTGTGGGGATGCTGTCTAAGTAGGAAGGAGAATGAGAGGAAGTGTTCAAGTGATGAAGAAGTGACAAGGAAATTGATACAAAAACAAGTAGATTCTGAGGATTGAGAATTTTAGAAAGAGGAAAGATAATTCAAATATAATGAGAGCCCGACCTTACCAACAAAGGCCAAGTGCTCATTTATCCCGCCTCCAAACTAGTGCTTTCTTGAAGTGTTTCGTTGAGACTTGTGTTCTAATCACAACTTTGTAAATGCTTCACCTACATACTAGATACCAAAATTTTTCCAACAGAATCTAAATACCTAATTTATCCTAACCTACGCCAAAACAGGCATAACTGAATATATGATGATATTATTTAATGTGAGAAAATTCCTATTTTGAATGCCAGTATGTTAAAATTTATGAATACGTCTTTGGGTTTGCGTGCCGGATGGACGAGGATTGCCTGAGGAAAGGTTGAGGTTGCAATGATGTGTGAAGTGGGAGTAGAGGGTTTGTTTTACAAAGACAAGTACTGAAAAGTACGTTGGTGTTGTTGTTTGTTTTAGATTCAACTACTGGAACAAAATTACCATGTAGCAAGGGCTATGGTGAGACCGTAAGTGGAGGCTCTTGGAGCCATTATCAGTATCAATAGCTGATACTAGAGATCTGGGGATGGGGTCCGTGAACACGCCAATCCAATCCAAGACCATAGGACTAGTCAGATCGACGATTGATCAGCTGTAGTGATTAGCCTTTGCTATGGTGCACAAAGTCAGGTTTCCTTCCGGAGAGTGAGGGCTACCTTCCTGAACGATGCGTTCAACAAGACCGACTACTGCAAACCCTCTTCACCTGCACCAACACCACACCTGTCGATTTTCGCCAGGAGGGTACGGATGTT